>JAOTAX010000003.1:31924745-31972340 GCA_025629825.1 Erythroxylum guanchezii | reverse complement strand
ATTGTCCTTGAAGAACAGGTGGTAAATCTAATTGGTTGAGGATACTACAACAAGGAGAAAGTAGATTGCTAAAGGAAAAGAGTCAAAGGCAAAGGATTTGGATACACGAAGAACGAGAGGATAGCGCAGCGAGGATTTAAACATGTTTTCTTTTTCTGATCCAACACATCTCTCTTCTTCTTTGGGCGTTGTTCCACCTACAAGTCTATTCAATTTCAGGGTTCAACTTAACAAGATCGTCGTGATTGAAATTTCTTGAATGGCCTAAGTGCATAAAGCTCCTGAAATTAAATAACAAGAAGGGTTTCGAAATTAATTGATGGAAGAAAACTTTAAGTGATAAACGAAAAACAATGCAATAACTAGAATTAATGGTAGCAA
Source organism: Erythroxylum guanchezii (assembly GCA_025629825.1). Taxonomy (NCBI): domain Eukaryota; kingdom Viridiplantae; phylum Streptophyta; class Magnoliopsida; order Malpighiales; family Erythroxylaceae; genus Erythroxylum; species Erythroxylum guanchezii. The sequence continues at coordinate 31,971,959 of JAOTAX010000003.1, read as the reverse complement.
AAAAAATAAATTAGTCACTGACAACGGTGCCAAAAACTTGGTCGACAAAATCTGCAAGTGCACAGAATCGTTCCTAATACTTATGGATCGAGTATTCCAAGGTCATCTCCCACAAGGACTATAATATTCACTACCGAATTAACTATAATTACTTAAATGAAATTGACAATAAACTTAAAAGATGATTGGAGTTGGGTAAACAGTGAATTATAAAAACTTAGAAAATAACAAACAAAGATAATTTGATGAATAAAACTTAAGGTTTGGGTTTCCCTAACTCAAGAGATTGATTAATACTTCATGAAATTGATTGAATGTTAGGTTATCAGAACAGTTGTGCAAACTAACTAGTTAAATCCATAAAGAACACGCAACCATAAGTTTTCACTCTAGCTTAGGATATCTCTATCTCTAAGTCTAAGGTGTTTATCTTCCTAGTGCATAAACCATACTTCACCTCTCAGTCCATCATATGATTCCTGAAATTGAATCTATGGAGATCAAGCATAGAAATTACAGTGAAATACAGGAGAGATAAACATAACCCAAAATTTTTCATTCAACACCAATCAATCCATACAATACAAATCGATCCTCGAAATGGGCTACATCCCTTACCCTAATTGAGGTTTAGTTCCAGAACATAATAACACAAGCCATACACATAAAGAAGCTCAACATTCAAGAAAGAGTTCCTAACTCTCACTCTCCACTCTCCATATACAATCATCACTCACAACATCATCATAAGGCTTAAGGTTGGATTTGTGTGTGAATAAAGGAAGAGCAAGCAAGTAAAAAGGGAGAGCTTTTTGTATGGAGGATGAAGGACCAACGAAAGAAGAAGAGAGAGCCACCCACGGATGAGAAGGAAGGAAACTTTTTAAAACAATCACCTTTTTCTCTTTCTCAAATAGGAAGTATCGTGTATAACTTGCCAAAGTGAGGATTAATGGAATAAAAATCAAGGTCAATACATGAGTAGGCAAGTGACAGGTGTCACTTGCCACTTGTCTTATTTCTAACCACTCAAAATGCGGTTGTTATACGCCCGTTGCCTAACGGGGTATTCTTCTGGGTCCTGAAAAATAATTGCAAATTTTGGGTGAGTTTTGCGAACTCAGTGAGGTGACCATCATCGGTGGTCCACTCAATTCATGCAACACATCATGTTTCATAACATATATTCACATTGTTGCATATTTGATCACATTACACAATATCACTTGAACATAGACAATTTCACTTTGAGCATAATCATATCATTCAATTAGACATACATAACCAATTGAATACATGCACCACTCAAGCATAACACAGTTGTTTCATAATCCACATTCAGAAGTACCACATGATTTTGAACAGAAGCATAAGAAAACTCCCTATCTTCCTCTTATTTTGTGCCTCCTTAAGTGGTAACCTCGTTTTCAGTATCCAACCAGTTTATCTTTAGCAACTAGCCATATATGAAATTAGACCCAGGGTAATAAAGTCTTATCCCACAATAGTATAGTCCACCTTAAGAGTTCATCTCTACTCTTTAGGATTTCTCTATAAGATTTATTAGAGAACTTACTCGATCTCTTTCCTAACCATACGTCATCTTTTTTCCTGGAGTTTGGATTATAAGATAGTAGTGTATGGATGACCTATACGAGCACATTGCCCTATTGGCTCTCCCTTATCCATAATTCTACTTTAGAATTTTCAGGGAGGATGTTCTAATTATCAATCAAGGGTCCATTCAAACTCCAATATTATAATATACGGAAGCAGATTTACCATTACCCACCTCACACCTTATGCTTCCTTCCACGATTCCCCTCAATTTCAATAACTATGTAAAGAAGCAAGAGAATGAAGGTCTACCACAAGCTTCTTCCTTTTAATATGTAGGAGTGTGTTTACTTCATCATAGTAATTCCCTTTCATGTAGTAACTTCCACAATCTCCCTTAGAGAGATTTTGTTGGAAAGATTGATAGGAACTACTCCCAGTTCCTCCTTATTTATTGGTCTGCAAACCTCCTCCCAATTCCTTTCAGCTTTGTACTTACCTTCTCTACCACCTGCCTATAGGAATTGCTTAATAGCTTTCTTGATAGTTTTGATCACTCCCTTTTCCAATATATATATATATATCTATATATGAAACCCAATATATATGTAAAAAGTTGATTACTAACTTGACTAGTTGAAGTCTCCATACATATGAAACATACATGTTGTGCCACAAACTAATCCTCTTCTTTACCTTCTCTATTATGGTATTGCACTCTTTATAGATGAATCTTCTAGTGGCTAATTGAAGTTTTAAACACTTAAACGAGGCTTATTTCACTTATAAACTAGATAAGTATAGATCCATTGTGTCATATACTCTGCATTAGTAGAATTCACCAGGTGACTCTTATCTCTATTCATTTCCAATCCACATAGGTACTTAAATAATTACAAGGATCTTATTAACTTACTCACTGTTCCATTTTGGGCTCTACTCAACATCAACAGGTTATCAGCAGATACCAAACATGTTAAATTTAGGTTCTTGCAGCTACTGTGAAATTTAAAAGAGTTATCATGCTTTCTATTAAAGCTTATAAGCCTCATGAGAGTTTTCATGCACAGTATGAATAGGTAAAGAGATATAAGGTGCCCTTGTCTTAAGTCTCTCTTTCTTCTAAATATGTGAGTTATTTCTCCATTCTCCAGGATGGACTGTAAGGCGGTGATGACACATAACAAGATCAAATGTCCAGATTTATTAAGGAACCCAAACATTTCAAGAATTTGATCCATGAATTTCCTGCTGATTCAGTAATATGCTTCATTGATATCCATCTTAATAGCACAATTCCTAAGGTCTTTCTTCTTTGCATACCCCTTTAACAACTTTTAGGATAGTAACACAATATCTCTTATTTATCTCGCTTCTGTAAAGGTCCCTTGACTTATATTTACAATGCCTTTAAACACTTGCTTCAACTCTTTGCAAGAATTTTGAAAATAATTTTATAAAGAAAGTTGTAGCATACAATTATTCTGTATTCCTCTAAGGCTTTTAGGTTGTTAACATTGGGAATTAAACATATGAATGTCTTATTAATCTCCAATATCATTTTATCTTTAGCAAACACTTCCATCACTACTTATGTAACCAAGTCTTTAATATGAGACTATGTTTTTTTCAGAAGAACTTAACATTTAGCCCATATGACCCTAGTGCTTTATCAAGGTTCAATTTAAAGAGCATATGTTCTATTTCCATACAGGTGACTAGAGCCTCCAGCCAAACTACCTCCTCAGGTGAAAATTGGTTCCTTATAAATGCATTAAGTAATTGTAAGGTAGAGTTACTCTCTACTATGGTTCCTAATGACCTTCTGAAGAACCTAAACGCCTCATCCTTAAGGTATTGTTATAAGCATATAATGAAAACATCATTTTTCATTAATGAGCATATTTTATTTTGATTCCTCCAGCTAAGACTAGGCTATGAAAGTACTAGAGTTTCTATCCCCATCCATTAACCCTTTTTCCCCCTTGATTAAGCAAAGATAGGTGATCCATTTCAGCTCTAACATTGCTACTGCTTCTTTCTCCTCATTCAGTCAAAATTGATACCCTGGGTGCTTGCAAAGCCCTTCATGTATTTCTCCAAGTTTACTTTTAGGAGAGTACTGCTACTCTTATTAATTTTAATCTTCTTGATTTCCCCCTTAATCTTGGATAGCTTCTTTACACAAAAGGATTTAGCCTTGAAAAGAACATTTTAACCCCCTTTCAACTACTTATATAAATGACTCTTCCTTTGCCAAATAGTTATTAAACTTGAAAGGGTAAGTTCTCGTCTTGTAGATGAATACGTCATATACCATAACTAAAGAATGATCAAAGTTTAAAGGATTAAAAGACTTATATTTACTTTTAGGGAGTCTAGACAACCACTGTTTATTCATCATAGCATGATCATGTTTCTTTCAGCTATCTCTATCCTTTATGCACATTCTTTTGACTCGTTAGAAAACATTCTTAAGCTAGTATTTTCCTCTACCTTATAAGGTTACATTATGATGTTAAAATCCCCTAGAATCACCCTGGGGTTTGAGATGTTCAATTGTAGATTTTAGACTATTCCCAAAGCTCTTCCTCTAAAAATCTTTATTCATCCTATTAGCTCAAGGCTTTTTAAATTAATGATTTTGATAATAACAATCAATTATATTTGGTTAAGATTTCAAAATTCAAATTTATTGATTTTTTTAAGGATGAAAATATTCAAGAGAGTCTGTTCAAATAAAAGAAGAACCTGTTCCTATTTTTTTTAACATAAATAAGTCTAACAAATTCATTTTGAGAGTAAGAAACATTTCTACAATATCTGGAATGGATAAGCTCCTATCGTACAAAGGATCCCGCTATCCAACCATTTCAATAGCCGACATCGAAGACATGTTAAAGAGATTTTGTTAAAGATAATGAGAAAGACATTGGAATAGAATCAAATCCGATTAAGTCAATTAGTTGATGGTCAATTTGAAGCAACGACTAGTTGAAGGAAACATCTATTTAAAGAAGAGTTACTGCATTCAATCACACATTAGAATTAAAAAGCACATCAGTTGCATCAATACTTGTTCTTAAAAAGTTATATCTTATTTCTTCTAACCTTTAGAAAGTGAAAACACTTTATCGAGAGAGAGATCAATATTTATTGAAACTTATATTGAGCAAATCTTACTTTCATTAGTTGAGAGCTTGTAGAGGCTTGATAAATACTACTAGTATAGAAGGTTGAAGAACCTTGAAAAACATGTACTTGTGAGCTTGAAGAGGCCTTCAAATCACTACTTGCAGATTTGTTAGTGAAGTAATTAAGTTGGACACTTAGGGACTAGACGTAAGCTTCGTTATAAGCTGAACTATTATAAATTGGTTGTGTCGTTTTTTTTTCTTTCCTTAACTTTTAAATTTCCCCATTTTAGTCAACGTTGTTTCATTATGCACGAGGCTCTTGTTGTCTTAAAGTTTGACGGGCTCCATTTGCTTTAAAGTTTGACAGCCTCCTTTCACTTTAAAGTTTAATATGCTCCTTTCATTAAAAGCTTTTTAATAGGCTTATTTCTTTTTAAATTTTTAATAGGCTCCTATTGTTTACACAAATTGATAGTAACCTTTAAAAATTTTCAAGTCACACACAATTCACTCCCCTGTTATGTGTGTTTGTTTTATCATTTGGTATCAGAGCCTTGGTTTCACATTTATTGTGTTTTACAATACGTGATAGATCATAGAAAAATAACATGAGAAGTCTTGAAGGACAGTCTGTTACAAAGCCTCCTTATTTTAATGAAAATGACTATTTATATTGGAAGGAAAAGATGAAAAATTATCTCCAATCTGTGGATATTGATGTCTGGCAAGCTATCAAAATGGGAGACATAGCTCCTGCCATTGATGATGTTGAATTATGGACTAATGTTGATAGAAAAAATGCACAGTTGAATGCTAAAACAAGATATCATCTAACTTCTCTCTCCAAAAGAATATGAAAAGATATCCTGCTGTTCTACAATAAATGAAATGTGGGACAAGCTTCAAGTCACTTTTGAAAGAACAAATGAGGTAAAGAAGCATAGGATAAGTCTTTTAATGCATCAATATGAAACTCTTAGCATGAAACAGGGAGAAACTGTAGACAAATCCTTTGGACGATTCAACAACATCATCACAACGTTGAAGAACTTAGGAAAGATATATCCCAATGATGAGCTTGTAACAAAGATCCTAAAGTCACTGCCAAAAGAATGTAGACCTAAAGTGACAACTCTAGAGACTGCAAAGGATCTAGACACTATTTCACTTGATCGGCTAAGAGAAAATTTGATCATCCATGAGACAAAGCTTCGGTAAGACGAAGGATCCTCCTACAGAAGAGGAGTGGCTCTGAAAGCTACTGAGGATACAACTCTATCTAATGGTGATGAAAGCGACACTGAATTACAAATAGATAGAGATGATGTATTCAATTTTATGGTTAAAAAAATATGCATACTTCTACAAAAAGAAGATGACAAAGAAAAGAGAAGGAAATAAAAAAACTGGAAACAACATGTTTGTATTAAAAGCTGTAGTAGCAGTACTTAAAATACTCAAATTATATGTTATCACTGTAAGAAGGCTGGACATACCAGACCAGAATGTTCCCTTCTTCTTCTAAAGGATAAAGTTGAAAATAGAAAACCCAGAAAGCAAGCTATGACTGCATCTTGGTCCGATGAAGATTTTGAAAACTTCGATGAAGAAGAGTCTGAAAAAATAAGCAATGTTTGCCTTATGGCTGATTCAGGTGAAGATGAGTATATTGTTCTGGCTTTGATATTGAATTTGATGAATTACGAGATGTATATCATGAACTGTATGCCCAATATCAAAAAGTTAATTGTGCAATATCTCAAAGAGGATGAGAAGTCTAAAAATAATGATGCAGCATCTTTAAAGAATAAAATCAAATCATTAGAATCAGTAAATAAGAACTTGTTGTCTAAAAATATGTCTCTTGAAAATGATTTCAAGCAAAAAGTTTTTAAAAAAGAACTTTTGGAAGAAAAAGTTATTCAATTAGAAAATCCGTTGCTTGAAAATGATTATGAAAAAATAAAACAATTAAAAGAAAAGATTGCTATACTAAAATTTCGAAAAGAGAAATTTGCTAACATTATCAAACTGTATTTTACCAAAAATTATCTTGTCTTAATTTTTCACTTAAATCAGAACTTTGAAGGAGAAGAAGCACCGTACATTTACCTTTAAATTGTGACAACCGTTTACCAACTTAAATGTGGTGCCATGACTCTTGTCATGAAATTCCACAAAATTTAACACAAAAGTCCATCTCCAAAGTCTATGGAGACGAATGAAAAATGGTAAGCCACGTATGGCGACAAAGTTAATTGATACCGTTCCACCCAGGTATTAATACCATTTGGCTATCAAAGAAGAAGACAAATCGTTCTGGTTTACGTCGCGTGTGCAATCTGATAATTTGGATTTGTGGGGTTCAGACTTTCTGTGGAAGTTAAAGAGAACATTTTATTCAACCGAGAATGATTAATACTTGCATTAAATATCATTAGAAATTCACGGATAGCTTTCATCATGTCACTTGCAGGTGAATGTTTCTGGTCTGCAACTTTGATCGCAACTTTCTATCATGTCACTTGCAGTTGAATATTTCTAGTCTGCAAACTTGACTGCAACCTTACATGGACGGAAAATACAACAAAGACATGACTTCATCAGCTTTCTATCGTGTCACTAACTTGATAGAAATATATTATAATATATTATTTTTTTTGGTTCCATAATGTCATATGTACACCACATAATTTTCTTAAATATTCAAAATTTAAAAAAAAAAGTTTAGAAAACCCAACTAATTTTTTTATCAATATCTTTTATCCTTGAAAAGACTTGAGAGTTGAAATTCTCAACTTTTTTTTGGGGGTTAGCTCGTGTGTTAAGAGGGTCCCAACTATAAAAAAGCATCTTTAAGTCATCTATTCCTAGATTAATTTCTACTCGCACCAAGTCAGTCCGTAAGGGGTAAAATGCTGGCTAAACAAATTTCTCTTTACTCATTAAAAGAAAAAGTTATTTGTAAAGGGTTATAACATTATTTGTAAAGGGTTACTTTTTAGTCGTGGTAATGTTAGATGATTATAAAGGTTTCTTTTCCCCTATAAAAAGAAAGATATGTATGGAAGGTTTCTCTTTACTCATTAAAAGAAAAAGATAATAAATTCTTAATTGGAGTTTGGATTTTGGATGTAAGCTAATGGTTGTTTGGCTTAACTCATATAAATCATTTTATCTCTCTTTCTTTACTCTTTTTTTTAAAATTATATTTGCAATGAAATTATCTTATATAAATTTGTTATAACCGTTCATTAGAAGAGACAACTCATTCATTAGCTTATAAATAGCCTAGGTAAAGAAAAAGTTAAGAAACATAATTCATCCCGTCCCCCATCACAAGAACTTCCCCTGCAATACACATAAAGAAGGTAACACTAGTTTGTTAGAAGGCTTTGTGAATAAATTTTTTAGTTCCTAAAAGATCTGTCGACATTCATCATTTCATTCAAACCTCTTAAATTACCTTAAACTCTTAAAAAATTGGGAGGTATTTCTCTACAAAGATAGAAAGAAATCGAGATAAATTTGTTCTCTTAACTGTGAGGCTTTGAGCGTCTTTGAGGTTTAGGATGGTATCATTTACGTGGTTGTATGGATTTTTTGAGGGTTGGCCTCAAAGCCACTTTGGATCACTTTGAACCTAATAATTTACCACTTGATGTCATAAGTATATGGCATCTACATAGTCCTTTATGTTTTTGTTGATCTATTTATTGCACATAAAGTTAACCAACCTCCAATAAGTCACTCTTGCATTCTTCAACCTAAATTGCATCATTTGAAAACAATAAATTTTATTATAAGCAACAAATACATTTTTCAATGTGCTCCCATATGCAAATCTAGTTATAGCTCAATTATACATATATGGAACTTAATTAACAGCGGCTTACTATGGTGTCTACTAATTGGTGTATTTTAGGTAACAAGTAATTATCTTTGAAATTCATATACGTCTACCACTTCCATGTGTTGTCATTCAGTTGCAAAACATTCTTCCCTTCTACTTGATGAGCTTGACAATAAAGGCAACATTAGACTTGTGTTTTATAATGTATGACCTTATTCCTTTTATATGTGACGGTGACAATATAAAACCTTTTAATGTTCTTTCAACAATTTTACAATTTTAAGTTTATGTCCACTATTTTAAAAATTTTCAGCAATTTTGCTTATTTTTTCTTACCTTGAATCCATTGGTTTTAACTTTTATAAATTCATTTGTTATGGTGAACCCTTGTTTTTCAATGACAAATATCGATCCATAACTTCCTCTCCTATACTTTGTGCCCTATAAAGATCTTCATGAACAGTTGATATGGTAAAAGAACAACCTCGGTGGCATAAAGCAAGGGCTTTCAAAAAATAGCTTTAGAAGTGGCAGTTCTACTTATAATATGGAACGGCACAATCTTAATGGTCTATCTTGGATGAGTTTTGGTATTAGTTTATACTTTAAGCCAATCAGTTGGTTGCAATTGTATTATTATTTTAATTTACAAAGGTATTCTTTATCTTATATATTTTGTTAAGCGCATTTGATGTTTCAACTCTAAATGTAAAATTTTTATAATAATTATTGTGTAATTTAAATTATAATGAAATTATACATATGAGATTCAAATTGCATTTATATATTATTCATAAATTTTTCCTAGTATATTTTTATCAAGACATGATATTGATAAAATAATAAATCTAGGACATGTTATGTTTCTTTCTTATGAATAAAGTAATTGATCTTATAAATTAAAGTATGTTGATACTTGAACAAATATGTGGGAGCTTATTAGAGAATAAGTTTGTTGATTAACCTGATTTTGAGGATTCCAAATGGAATATTACTCATTATCAGAAGATTTTGATAGTTGTATAATTAATTCTTAGATTTGAGATTACCAAAATATCTTATGTGGGAATTACTAAATTTTAATGCTACTTATGACATAGGGAGTTGTACCTGAATATAGTATGAACCGCATAGAGATAATTGAGTAAGTCAATAAAAGATTAATCACTCTAAAGTAATTAGAGAGATGTCCCGCTATTGTTGATTAGTAACAATTTAAGGAATTCTCTAGACAAAGTGAATTGAGATTTGAAAGAGTTAATTGTAAAACAATTACTAATTAATAAGAATAAATATGATTGGATTTAAAAAAGTAGACACTAAATTCATACTATGTTTAATTTGAATTAGATGATGAAATGATTAAATTATACATCAAAATCATTCATAAATAGATTAAGTCAAACCACTTTGATATTCTTAATATTTGGGTAGTCATAACATATTGCTAGACGTCAATTTTCATCTTGATTATAAATTGTTTAATTAGAGAATTAAGATAATTAAACGAATTTTTAATTTATCTAATTCTAATTATTAAAATTTATAGACATTACGAACATATTAGGAATCTAATAAATCACACATAAAAAATAGTTAAAAATGATAAATTAATTTGAATTAAGTTGGACTTAATTATGAAGTTTGAGAAACTTCACGAATCAAATATTATATTTAATTATAATTAATAAATTTAATTTTTTTCTACAAATAGGAAATATGTATAAGAAAGCAAGCACTCATACCTACTCCTCTCAAGCATTGAGTCATTTTTACCTACTTTATGTATATCGTTAGAGGTTGGATACTTAAATAACTTGTGGTTAACATCTCGTGCAAACGTTTTATAGTTATTCGAATCACGTACAATTCAATTATCTTTTTATTTATATTTTTCAAGTTATTCAATTATTAAGTTCTAATTAGTAAATTGTAAATTTTTTTATGGTGCCTATGATTAGATTATAGTTAATTTTAAAATAGTGGATTTAGAGCCTCATTTAATAGTTTTACTTGATTAAAGTTTCTTGATTGTTATAAACCTCAACTTGATAAAGTATCCTTAAAAATCTATAAAAAGGTCAGGCATTAGTTGACTTTTTGGTAAGCCATCCCTTAATAAAAGCATAAAAGGAGGAGGGACACTTAATTCTCAATTACGAGAAGAAGCTGTAGGAATTAAAATTCGATGGGTCTAGTATAGAAAATCTAATGGTGTTGGAATAGTCATAATTGTGCATCAAATGAAACCAAAACTCTTCTCTCCCTCAAAATGGATTGACCATGTACAAATAATCAAAATAATATGAATGCTTATTGATTGGAATAGAACTTTTAGTTGATCTTATAGCTAAAGAAATTCTAATAAGGGTAGATTCACATTTGGTGTTATGCTAAGTGGCAAGGGAGTATAAGTACATGAGTTTTTATCTTTATCACCTTATTATACTATCGTTGTTCAATTACTAGAATTCTTTGATAATATAGAATTTCAACATATTTCGAGAGGTGAAAATTGGGAGGTAAATAAACTTTCACATATAACGTCTAGGTTGAAAATATTTAAAGACTTGATCCATAAGTGTATTGTAGTACAAAGAATGTCTCACTTATTTATTTATAAGAGAGGAATTTCACTAGATGCCTTTAATATTGATAAAGAAGTCACCCACAATTAGAGGTTGGAAATTAAATACATTTTGGAAAAGCGAGTAAGAAAGTACTATTCAAACTCAAGTAACAAGCACTTAATTTTGTGCTAATTAAAGGAATTCAGCTTCATCAAGGAAATGTCTGACTTTTTGTGAGAAGTCTAGGCATGCTCAAAGCATTAACAGTAATGTGGTAAGTTTATGAAGGGGTATATGTAGTACGTCAATCTAGAATAACAATGAGGAGGCTTATATACATGTCGCCTATTGGCCAACCATACTGAAAGATTGCATATCATTACCAGAGACTTAACCAATGTCAAAACTATGGAAAATTTCAGAGAATTCTTGCGTCAGAGTTATATTTTATAATTAAACCATTACTACTTAGAGGCTGGATCGTTGATCTAATTGGGAAGATGTATCCACCGTCCTCAAAAGGCCATAGTTTTATTGTGTTGGCTACATATTACTTTACTAAATGGGTGGTGGCTGATCTTTTGAAGAAAAGAAAGTTGATAAAATAGATGTAGTGAAATTCATTAAAGAATAGATTATTCGTCAGTTTTGAATTCCTCAATCAATTATAACCGATCAAGGAACTACGTTTACAAGCCAAGAAGTTAAAGATTTTTCTAAAGATTATGGGATAAAATTATTGAATTCAAATACATATTATGCTCAAGCTAATGTTCAAGCCAAAGCATCTAAAAAATAAATTTTGAGATTCAAGAGAAAATTTTACAAGATAATCTAAGATAATGACACAAAATTCTATCCGAAACTTTACGAGCATATCATACTTCTAAGCGTACCGCCATAGAGGTTAACGCATTCATCATGACATATGGATATACTGTTGTTCTCCCTAGCTATAAAAGTGGTCTTTGAGAGTAGCTAAACAAAAGGCTTTAAAGACTTCCGGGTATTCAAAAGTGATGGTAATGTAGTTAGAGGATTTAGATAAAATGCGATTTCAAAAGGGAAAGGTGGCAAAATTCTATGATAAAAGAATTCCAAAAAAGTGAACTAGTGTGAAAATTGCCCCCTCAGATGAAAGATAGAGAATACGGTAATTGGTCACCAAATTAGGAAGGATCATTTAGAATTTATAGAATTTTAAGTGAGAACGTCCATTAGTTATCTAGTTTGGAAGCTGAACATAGACGGTTTATTAATGGAAAGCATTTAAAATTTTATGTACCTACCTTTCTTAAAAACTAGGACGATCAAGGAATGCTAGTGAATTCTTGAAATAAAATAATTTTAGATTAACATTTAGAAATAGCGGTTCAAAGTCCTATTCAAAAATAGCACGAAGTTAACAAAAATAGAGAATTTTATAATTGTTCCAAGTCAACGGACTGAATTTCAACCCATTGACTATGCATGACACTTGGTCCTGTTTGGCTTGTTGTACCTGCTGCTTCTAAAAGTTGACTTCATTTTCTTGTAGCTCCAATAACTTCCTCACCTCTACAGCCATTCTCTTAACCTAATGAAATTACTTATTGAGCTTCTATCCATTTTTGTTTGGGAGCTTCTTGCTTTTTCTCTGATTAGCCTGATAGCTTGTTCATGCTCAATATCTTTATTTTCTAAGAAATCAAATTCATTTTTCTGCTCTTAAACTTTGGTCAGTAGATTGTTGCCTTTAGTTTCTTCTGTATCATAGTCTATCACATGCTGATACGAGAGACTTTACTTATTTAAGTACATAACTTATTCATGGCAAATTTTTTCAAAGGAAACATAAAGCTTTTGAGCATTGCTAAGAAGTCCCCCAACAATGGATGACTGAATTGTAGACCCATCATATGAAAACATATATACTTAGAAAATAACGATATTGGATTTTAGAAAAAATTGTAACTCCTACTGCACGGTTACTCTTAAAGACTCCTTAACTCTCAATAGTTCTTCAGAGTTGATTGTTTGTGGGACATTGGAAGGAAGGTCTGGAGAAAGATCTAAGAATCTCAAGTCGAAGACTTCTTCTAAGGTCCTCGTTATAGACTAAAAATCCTTTATCTGCAAGTTACGAAAGAATTAGTTAACAGATTAGCATGTCAACATATAGAAGACATGAATTCTTAGCTCACCTCTAGTGAAGAAACCTCAATGGCTTTTAAGTCAAGAGAAGCCTTAATCTTTCCATATCCTAATTCTAAAGGGAAAAGAGGGAGAAAGGAGGTCTAATATAGTGTCATCTACAAAAAAGATAGAACAGTAGGAATTCATAACGAAGATAGAGTTAAAAGTAACAAAATGACATTCCATACCATTACTGACTTCTTTAATTACCTTCTCAAGAGTAGAAGAAGTCCCTTCCAAAGGAGGAAGGTCATCAATAGAGGGTTTAGTGGTTATAGATTCTTTGAGCAATTTGGAGGAGGAGCGAGTGGACTTCCTTGTAGAAACTTTTGGAGTTAGAGTTTTAGCTTTTTTGGAACTAGAAGTCACTGGTAACTTCTCTTTGAGTTTTCTTTTAGTGAAAGGATTAGGAGCATCTTCTTTATAAGAAGAAGACCGACTTTTTTGTTTGTTTTCAACAAAAGATTCTAAAGTCTACAAACAAATTAAAGTTAAGAAAAATCTTGAGAAATTAAGAATGGATGAGTAGAGTGGAATACCTTTAAGAAGTAGAAAATTAGGTCTAGGGACTGAACTCTAAAAGCTTTTGAGCCATCAAGAGCGGTAAGCTTTGGTGTCAACCACACTGACAACAACATTCTTGCATTTCAAAATGTGATATAGTGGTCGAAAATTTTTCGGAGGAGTTTGTCATTGATAATACTTACTTCAAAAGGCAGCCCTAATGGATAGTCTAAGAAAGGTACAGTAGGAAAATTCCTACAGATATAGCTCGAGTTGCCTACTCCAAAGGTAAGAGAGAGACATTTCAAAACCCAAGGCCATAATAGAAGAGTCATGTTTTAAGGCTTTGTCACCACTAATAATGAAAACTTTGGAATTAGTGTAAACGGGGAAAAGTTTTCAGTAGACATCCAAATAGAAGAATTCAAAATTTTTGAAGATTTTTAACTAATAAGGCCTTTCAAAAAAGTCTCTCAAAGGATTCAACTAATTCATAGACACGGGAACTTTAGAGGCAATAAAGTGCCAAAGATGTACTTGAGAGACTTATTACAGAAACTGGTACATAATCGAAGGCCAAGAAAATAAGGAAATCTAGGGTTAAAAGAAGGTAAACCTTTTTTGTCCCTAAGTTCAGGGAAATAAGCAAAAGTCCAAAGCTAGTAAAACCCCACGCATAGATTTAGAAACTAGAAAGGAAGGTCGGGTTGTTTTGCTTAGAACGGTCGACTAAACCCAACTCATTTCTTTTAAATTACAAAAGCCAAACAGCGTTGCTGTGTTTAGAATAAGTCTACGCCAGAGCCTGATTTGTTGACTTCAAATTGGGTCGGATGGGGCCTAGGCCAATTGCCACCCTTAGGTGGCAAGGATCATCAACATGTATGAAGTTGATATCTTCCAAAAAAAAATTGTATGAAGTTGATACTGTTTTACTGTTTCTGACCTCATATAGAATTGGTTGACTTATATTGCCACGTGACGTTGTAGCGATAAATAAGGGAATTTGAATTCAAGGAAACGTCTCAACTTGAATTCAAGCATAAGAAAAAAAGTATAGAATTGGTTTATGATCATGATCATCCTCTTATATAAAGTGCACGTTCACAGAAATAGATGTCTAGCTAGAATTCGTTTTGTAGAGGCCAATATTTAATTAACGTCTCAACAAGCTAATATATGTCCCTATATTTTCCTTCTTTTTTCTTATGGAATACGACTATGTTATTTACATATACGATTTCATAGTTGACTATCTATGCGTCTAAGATCACCAAGTACAAGTTGTGCTAATAAGAATTGTAAGCTTTAATAATTTAAGAGCTTTTTAAAATTAATATATTATGGAAATATAATATTTGTTGATAAGAGAATACTCAACTATATGACTATGCAATACAGACTTTAAAAAATACTCAAAATTAATTTAAAAGATTCTGTTTCTTAAAAAAAAAGAAATTATGGAGTGTACATAATTCTAATTATAAATAATATTTTTGTTTAAAACGCAATTCTGCATTATTCACACCTACATAATCAAATGACTATATGAATTACACTCCATTATTGTATTCTAGAACTGTAAATTGGCTTCATTTTTAAAATTAGATTCTATGTAACTCTACAACATTGCCACTCATTCACATTTCCAACAATATTTTCCTTCATTATCAGGTCGGATTAATAGGCAAAACTTACGATCCAGTCAGGAACAAGTGGCCTTGGAACCAAGAAAAAGAGAATCCTTGTTATGATGTTATCCCTTAAATATAAAGTTTGATGTACAAAGTTGAGACCTTACCTGACGTATTTGCTACTTCTCCGTTTTGTCCTTGCATTGCAAGCATGAGACGACATACACTAACCAAGACAGGGGTTCTAAATGATAAAGTAAACACACACAAGATATACTTTTAATTCGAATAAAATGACAGGAGCTTGTCAAAGTTTAAAATAACAATAGGAGCCTACAAAGCAAGAGGAGCCTGTTATGTGATAGAACCTGTTTAAGCAATAGGAGCCTGTTAAATAAACAAAGCCTATTAACCGACAAGAGTCTGCTAAAAAATAAATCCAATTAAGGCAATTTAAAATAGAAAGTGCCTGTTAGAAACTGGGAAGAACTTTTTGCAAGTTGAAAAATAGAACAAGCTTGTTAAAAATGAAGGAACCTCTTGCTGAAATGAACACACATATAATATAATGCGGAAATATAAAAGCTAAAAGAAGAGAGAGAATGACACAATCGATTTATACTAGTTCGGCTTATAACCGAAGCTTACATCTAGTTTCCAAGTATTCAACTTGAATGTTTCACTATAAAACTAAGTAGTAATTTGATGAGTCTCTTCAAGCTTACGAGTACATATTTTTCAAAGTTCTTCATCCTTCCAAAGAGTACATTTTTTTAAGGTTCTTTAACCTCCTCACGAGTACATATTTTTCAAAGTTTTGTAACCTTCCAAACTAGTACTTTTTTGCTAGCCTTTACAAGCTCTCAACAAATGAAGAAGTAATTTGCTCCATATGAGCTTTAATGATCTCTCTGAAAAATTTGTCACTTTCTAAGGCACACGAGATTTGATAATAATATGACTTTTAAAAATATTGATGTATCTCAATAATTTGACTTTCTCTCTTCTTTCCTTCCATGCTTCTCTATTTTTGCAATTTTTGTGACTCTTGCTTAAAAAGACATTTTCTTCAACTAACTGTTGCTTCATTTCTGTTTTGAATTTGACTTTAAATCTTTTATAATATCTCTATTAGAATTTTGCAATAATCAATCGTTAAGAGAAATTTGGAGGTAATTGACCAAATATGTGATTAGCAGGATCCTACTGGATTTTGTAGAATAAATAAGGTAAGTTTATAAAGAAAGTTTATGCAAAACAATGAAATATTTATTATATGATTTTATTTCTTTTTAAGAATTAACCCATTATTAATAGAAAAAATTAAATCTAATTTAAATTTTGAAATATTATAAGGCCATCGTCAAAATCATTAATAAGGCTTGAGCTAAGGCTAATGTTTAAAAGCCTGTAAATGCATCATCATATACATCGCTCCGGAAAACTTATTTAAGTTGCTTGATATTATAATAAATGTCAGATGCATAATTTAGTTCAAGAAAGCCCTTAATGAAAATTCATTCGTTCATAACAGAAGTCCAAACATCTATGATTTAAACTCGGTCAACATTTTTCAAATATGTAGAATAAAGTCATGATAACCACAATGCTTCTCAGAAGGACAAAAGTGGAGGTCCTGGAAAGCATAAAAAATCATTTAGATCACCTGCTCTTGTTCACAAATTGTTATACAAATGGGATGGAGTCCTTTGTTTCAAAATAATCTCTCTGAGTATTTTAAAAAATATAGGTTTATATCTCTGTAAATTATTTTTTAAAATGCTTATTATTTTTAAACAAAGATTATGCAACTTAAAACATACTCAAGCCTCTCTGTTACTTTTTGATCATTTTCCTGTTTCATTTTGTTTTATTTTTTTGCTGCTCATATTTTTTTAGCCTCTTTGCTCTATTCTAGTTCTTAATTGTCTCTGGACTTGAGTTTCTAGCTTTTTGATATTTAATAACTCCATTTCAACTATGTTCTTTTTCCTTTTTTTTTTTTAACTATCACATTAGGAGGAGCCTTTCCCACTCGATATAATACCTATTTCTTTACCATTTAAGATATGGAGTTTCAAAATTCGATAGACTTTGCTCATTCACCTCACCCTTTAGTTTTGGTCTCTCTAACACATCCAGAACCTTTTTCCCCTTTTGCTTTCTCTCCCACTCCTCCCTTCCCCAGAGTTTTCCTTGCTGCTATAAGTCATCATGACTCTACCTCTATATCCATAACAGGGTAACTTCTAACTACCAAATACTTCCTCTGGCCTTTCTCAATCTGCTTCTTTCCAAGTATTCAAAATGTTATCAAATGATAAAGGTATTCCTTGTATTCTCGCTCTAGCTGCTAAGCTCACTTGGTGTTGAGTGATAGGTGACTTTTCTCCCTTTGACAAGTTAAGATATTTACCTTCCTTTAAATCAGATAGCAAAGTTTCAGTGTCTCTTCCGGTAGAATTTCTAAAGTCTGATACCTCAAAATGATTCTCTATATTAGTTGAGTTTTTTGGATTAAAAATCAACTTTTCTAATAATAAATATGTGAGCACAAAAATAGTGAAAGAGAACAAAAAGAAGTTCTCATCAAGGACTTGTTCATTTTCAAATTCATTTTAAAAACTGAGACTGATAAAGCAAACACAAGTAAGTGTGAATTGTATGTGTCTTGAAATTTTTTTCAAATTAATATGAATTCATATAAAATGATAAGAGCATGTTAAATTTCAAAACGATAGGAGCTTGTTGAAATTTAAAGAAGACGGAGCTTATTAAAATGAAAAGAGTCTCTTGCAAGTTGAAACCAACAATAATTATAACGAATAAAATTTAAAATTAAGGAGAGAGAAGGAATAACAAAGTCGATTTATTTTGGTTTGGCTTATAATCAAGCCTACGTCCAGTCTACAAATATCCAACTTAAGTGCTTCACTAAATTCTCCAAGTAGTAATTTCATGAGCCTCTACAAGCTCTCAAGAAATGAAATAGAATTTGCTCAATGTGAGCTTCAAAGAATAATGGTCTCTCTCAATAGAGTATTTTCCCTTTCTAAGGCACAGAGGATTTGATATGGATATGACTTTTGAAAATATTGATGCTACTGATATATTTTAAGGAATCTTGCGTACTTTGTAAATGTAGTAGCTCCTTTTTAAATGATTGTTCTCTTCAACTAGCCATTGCTTAATTATATCATTAACTAACTGAATCTGCCTTGAATCCCTTTGAAAGAATATCTTCGATATCATGTTTTGCAGTACCTTCAAAAATTCAGACATTTGAATAAATATTTGACTATACCACAGACTCAAATGTCGAATAGCAGGATCATTCGTTTATACAAAAATGATAGGAGCTTATCCATTCTAGATTTTGTGGGACCGTATCTGAATAATCAAATAAGTTTGTTAAAACAATTCCTACAAAATAGAAAACGTTTATCCTTTCATTTTAAACAAATAACTAAACTATATAATCCCTTTTAACATTGTTATCTTTTTGAATAAATAAGATAATCCATAAAAATTTGAATTTTGAAATGTAACTAAATATTATTGATTGTTATAATCAAAATCATTAATTTAAAAGGCCTTAAGCTAACAATCTCTCCCCTTTTGATGATGACAAGCAATAATAGATATATTTTCAAAACTTGGTTTAGATAATATTGAAGGATTTCGAAAGATTCCTATAATCTTTATATGTAAGTCCTTACTCATAATTGTGATTAGAAAGAGCCTTTTACTAGCTCTAAGTAGTAAGAGCCTATTGGTTGAAAGTTACTAAATAAAATATATCATGCAAGATGTCAAAATATATCTCTTTGTACTCTCAATCTTTGTTATTATCAAAAAGAAAGGGAAATATACCAACTAAAAAATTGCAATCCTAAAGCATTCAAAGTAGCACAAATAAAAATATTTGTTTTATCAAAAATGATCCTCAAAAGAGGTAATAAGATCCTGAAGTAGAATCTCCATGGTATTCAGTTGTTCTTGCATCCTAGTAATAGATATATACTAAATTCCAAACTTGGTTCTTGTCCAACTAGTTCTGTTCATCTTTCATGGCTATAATCCAACTTTCATCTAAAAGTGCCTCTTTTACAGTCTTTGGCTCTAGTTATGAAACAAAGGCAACATAATTGTTTTTGAAGGAGGCTCTGGTCCTTAGACCTTCTGAAGGGTCTCCTAGAATATATTGAAGTATATTGAGTCATTTCCATTCTCTTGGTGTCCTTCTGCTATAAATATCTGGTGTCCTTTGTTGCATAGGTTCCTTCTT
The DNA here is from genome assembly GCA_025629825.1 of Erythroxylum guanchezii. NCBI lineage: Eukaryota > Viridiplantae > Streptophyta > Magnoliopsida > Malpighiales > Erythroxylaceae > Erythroxylum > Erythroxylum guanchezii. The sequence continues at coordinate 31,952,241 of JAOTAX010000003.1, read as the reverse complement.
AGTAGTACTTGAAACAAGAGCCTTCTTTGTTATAGCTTCAGAAGGACCTTCTTGATCTTGTAAATTTGAAGGTACTACAGGTGTAGATTAAGTTTGTGTCGTATCTTTAGGAACCAAAGGATGTTCTTCATCATCTAATTTAGAAGCGTTTGCTGAGGGCAGTGCTTCATCAAATACTACATGTATTGATTCTTTTATCATCTTAGTTCTTTTGGTGTAGACTCTAAATCCTTTGCTAATAGTGATGTATCCTAGAAAAATAGTTTCATCATATCTTGCATTAAGTTTTCCAAGGTTTTCTTTACCATTGTTTAAAACAAAACACTTGCAACCAAAAGCCTGAAAGTAGGAAACATTCAATTTTCTTCCTTTCCACATCTAGTAGGGAGACCTTATAAGACACGTGTTCAGAATATAACAGGTAGTAGACACAACTTCTACCCAATAACCATGAGTTAGACCACTTTTATATTGCATGGTCTTGGCCATATCAGCAAGGGTCCTGTTCTTTCTCTTAACAATTTCATTCTACTAAGGAGTTATTGGACATGAGAAATTATGAGTTATGTCATTATCATCACAGAAATCTTCATGTTATCAATTTCTCCTCCATGATCGCTTCAAATTGAAGTAATTCAGTACCCTTTTTCAATCTGAATTTTTTATGCAAAATTTCTCAAAAACTTCAAAAACATCATCCTTATTTGTTAGAAAATAAACCTATGTAAATCTAAAATAATCATCTATTATAACAAAACCATAGTGTTTACCATCAAAATTTTGAGTTCTAATAGGACTAAATAAATCCATATGCACAAGCTCAAGCGGTTGATTAGTTGATACAACATTCTTTGGTGGAAAACTACTTCTAACTTGTTTTCCTTTTAAACAAGCTTCACAAACCTGATTATTTTCGAAATTCAAGTTTTGTAATCCTTTTACTCAATCATTTTTGGACAATTTTTATAAAATGCTCATGTTAGCATGTCTAAATCTTCTATGCTAGATTAATGAGTCCTTTTCGAAAGACACAAAACACTTAACTTTTTTAGAAGACATATGTTCCAATTGAACACAATATATATTTTGATTTCTAGGACCAACAAACACAATGTTATCGTTATTATCAATTATTTCACAATGAGATGCATAGAATGTGACTCTATATCCCTTATTATATAATTGACTTACACTCAGTAGGTTATGTTTTAAACCATCAACATAGAGAACATTATCTATAAAAGTAAAATTAGAAGAACCAATTTTACCAATTCCTATGACCTTTGTCCTATTTTTGTCAACAAAGACAACATTATCTCCATCTTTGCTTTCAATATAGCTGAAATGTGATATTTCACCTGTCATGTGTCTTGAAAAACCACTGTCAACTATCCATTGATTTTCTCTTGTAACTGCTTTGAAGCATTTCTGCAGAATATATTATCTTAATTTAGGTACCCAAACTTTTTTGGGTCCTTTAAAGTTAATAGTCTGACCTTTCGATCTCTAAACATATATTTAAGATAATTTCTTCATTCTTTGAATATTGCAAGAATGACTAATATGTCTGTCTTTGCCACAGTAGAAGCATAAAATAGATGAATGAAGGTTACTATCATTTTTCTCATACATCAGGTTCTTGCTATTTGGACCATTGCTACTCATGTTTTTAACAAATAAATTCTTATACAACTTAATATTTTTATTTTCATTATATCCTCTTCCTACATTATCAAAGACACCTTAGTCATTACTAAGCAATAATGCATCAAGATTATTCTTTCCATCAATGGAATTTTCTAAATCCTTTTCTAAAGATATGATTTTTTTAGCAAATTTATCTTTTTAAAATTCTAGCACAACAATCTTTTCTTCTTATTGTTTTATTTTTTCATAATCATTTTCAAGCAATGCATTTTTTAACAGGATCACTTTTCCTTCCAAAAGTTCTTTTTCAGAAACCTTTTGCTTATAATCATTTTCAAGAGACGTATTTTTGAACAACAGTTTCTTATTCACTGATTCTCATTATTTGATTTGATTTTTCAAAGATGCATCATTGTTTTTAGTCTTCTCGACCTCTTTGAAATACTAAACAATTAACTTTTTATACTGAGCATATAGTTCATGATATACATCTCGCAATTCATCAAAATCAATATCAAAGTTAGAACAATATACCTCGTCTTCACTTGAATCAACCATAAGGTAAACATTGCTTACTTCTTCAGATTCTTCTTCATCAAAGTTTTCAAAATCTTCATCAAACAAAGCTGTAGTCATAGCTTACTTTCTGGGTTTTCTATTCTTTGCTTTGTCCTTTTGAAGAAGGGGACATTCTGGTCTGGTATGTTTAGGCTTCTTGTAGTGATAACATATATTTTGATTTTTTTATGTGTATTGCTACTACTGCTGCTACCTTTTGATAGGAACTTGTTGTTTCCAGTTTTCTTATTTCCTTCTATTTTCTTTATCAGCTTCTTTTTGTAGAAGCATGCATACTTTTTGACCATAAAATTGAATTCATCGTCTCCATCTATTTGCAACTCAGTGTCACTTTCACCACCATTTGATGGAATTGATTCATTAATTGCTTTTAGAGTCATTCCTCTTCTATAGGAGGATCCTTCATCTTGTTTAAGCTCTATCACATGAATCATCAAATTACCTTTTAGATCCTTTACAGTTTCTAGAGCTGTCATTTTGGGTCTCCATTCCTTTGGTAGTGACATAAGGATTTTGTTACGAGCTCATCATTAGGATATATCTTTCCCAAGTTCTTCAAAGTTATGATCATGTTGTTGAATCATCCAAAGAATTCGTCTATGGTTTCTCCCTGTTTCTTGCAAATAGTTTCGTATTGATGTACTAAACGACTTATCCTATATTTCTTTACCTCATTTGTTCCTTCGAAAGTGACTGAAGCTTATCCCACATTTCCTTTGCTATAGAACAGTAGGATATCTTTTCATGTTCTTCTAGAGAGAGTGTACAAATTAGATGATGTCTTACTTTAGCATTCAATTGTGCATTTCTGCTATCAACATCAGTCTATAATTCAATGTCAACAGTAGCAAGAACTGTATCTCGCATTTTGATAGCTTGCCAGACTTTAATGTCTACAAATTGGATATAAATTATCATCCTTTCCATTCAATATTAATAGTTGTTTCCATTAAAATAAGAAGGCTTTATAACAAACTGTCCTTCAAGATTTCTCAAATTGTTTGCCATGATTTATCACGTGCTGTAAAACACAAGAAATGTGAAACTAAGGCTTTGATACCAAACGATAAAACAAACATAAGTAAGAGGGGGTATTGTGTGTTTTGAAAATTTTTCGAAGATACTATCAATCCATATAAAACGATAAGAGCCTGTTAAATTTCAAAACGATAGAAGCCTGTTTGAAATTTAAAATAGAAGGAGCTTATTAAAATGAAAGAAGCCACTTACAGGTTGAAAACAACAATAATTATAACGCAAAAAATTAAAAATTAAGGAGAGAGAAAGAAAGACACAATCGATTTATATTAGTTCGGCTTATAACCAAGCCGACATCCAATCCCCAAGTTTCTAACTTGAGTGTTTCACTAAATACCCCAAGTAGTAATTTCACGAGCCTTTCTAAGCTTACAAGTACAAAATTTTAAGATTCTTCAACCTTCTACACTAGTAGTACTTAGCTAGCCTCTATAAACTCTCGAGAAATAAAAATAAAAATTGCTTAATATGAGCTTCAACAAATAACGGTCTCTCTCAATAGAGTATTTTCCCATTCTCAGGCACAGAGGATTTGCTATGGATATGACTTTCGAGAGTATTGATGCTACTGATGCGTTTCAAGAAATCTTACATGCTTTGTGAATGCAGTAGCTGCTCTTTAAATAGGTGTTCTCTTTAACTAGCCGTTGCTTAATTAGATCATTAACTAACTAAATTTGCCTTGAATCCTTTTAAAAGAATATCTTCGATATCATATTTGGTAGTATCTTCAAAAATCCAAACGTTTGAATAAATATTTGATTGTATCTCAGAGGTGATAGTCGAACAACATGATCCTTTGTTTATACAGAAATGATAGGAGCTTGTCCATTCAAGATTTTATGGGACTATATCTGAATAATCAAATAAGCTTGTTAAAACAATTCTTACAAAATAGGAAATGTTTATCCTTTCATTTTAAACAGATAACTAAAATATATAATCCCTTTTAATATTGTTATCTTTTTGAATAAAAAAGATAATCCAATAAATTTGAATTTTGAAATGTAACTAAATATTATTGATTGTTATCATCAAAATTATTAACTTAAAAAGCCTTGAGCTAACAGATGCGAGGAAGTTCCAAGAAATAGGCCGTTACAAAATAAATACTAATTATATTTTCTTACAAAAATGGTGACTTGGCTTAGAAGTAGAGAAACTTAAACTTAACTATATGTTAATATTGATTAATTTATGTAATTTACCATTAAAATATTGATCAACAATAGGGATAAACTATATAGCAAGCTTCGTAAGAAACATATTTGCGAGATGAAACTGCAACTTCAATAAAACGCATAGAATATGTTAGAGTTTATTAGAAATTAAAATGGATTAGAAATTACTCGACTTAGTCCTTATTTTAAAGCTGGATGAGAATGGAAATATGGTAGAGACTTTTGTGGTTATAAGCTATCAATGGAGGTCTTCCTTAAATCAAAAGAAAACAATAAAAAGCATTTAACAAAGTTTATTCTAATGAGCTTATGGGAATTGACCATACAAGAATAAATACTAAAGTGCTCCAAAATCAATCAATTCCAAACTAAAAAGTATCATTAGAAAAAAGCTCTATCAATTTTGTTAATAACCAAATAACCAAACAAAAAGTTTTAGAACCCTAGATATCAAATGTGAGAGTTGATAACCAGATAGCCAAACAAGAAGTTTTGGCACCCCAAATATCAAATGTGGGAACCACATTTATAAAGGGGAACTTATCTCAAACATAACATTAAGATAATTTTGTAGCCATTTTTAAGAACTTTGGCTAAAGACTAATTAGTCACTTAGAGAATACTTAAGGACAACTAAAGCCTAATGTTCATAACGACTCCCCACGTTTACGTATTAAGGATCAAGTGAACTTAGTCATTATAAATATTCTAAATAAAGATAACTCAGTAAATATGAATGACAAGGGTAAAAGGGATCCTAAAACCTTGAAAATGAATTCTTTCTAGCAACAAGAAGAAGATTAGGGAGGAAAGCTAAAACTAAAGACTTTTTTAGCTATTATAACTCCTATTGATGTCGGTCATAACTTGGAATATAAGAGGCTCAATTGCTCCAAAACTAACATGTAATCCATTTTTATCTTATTAATAAAATATTGTTTTAATAGGTCTTTTAGAGACCAAATTAAAAGCTAATTATTGCAATAAAGGACTATGATTTTTTGAAAAGAGTGGCCGTTATTACCAACAACGAACATCTTTTTAATGGTTAGGTAATAGTGATTTTTGACCGTAATAAAGTAAGGTCGCCTAATAATGAAGTTTTTACCTAATCCTTCTGTAGTATGCTTCACCTTTGTTTATATATAAAACAAACATAGTTTTTTTAGAGAACTTCTCTTAGGAATGATCTGAGAATCAATGAAAGAAATTGGGACCTTCCTGGTTGATTATAGGAGACTTCAACAATGCAATTTACTCTTCAAAATATGAAGGGGATAATCTTAAGTCGAGAAACATTAGTAATGACTTCAAATGTTGCATAAGTTAAATATGAATCACTAACATGAGATATAAGTACAAGAAATTGGTGGAAATTGCATTTTTAATACAAGAAATTGTGATGTTTTTGATGGATTTATTTTCTCTCTATTATTTTGGACAGTTAAGGAAGGTTTGCTGAATTGCCAATTATTTGGGCTTATCCAGAATATTTCAAATGGAGTTCAAAATTATAGGCGGTTCTATCTTTATGGAAGTAAAAGAAAACAACTATCTATTTTGAAAGTGGATAGGGGTGACTAGTGAGAATCAGGGAGAAGAGTTGAAGATTATCTCCTTATCATTTATTGGGTTGAAGAGATTGCTCTGTTTTTGGGAGAAAGGGACGTTCTTCTCTTTTAAAAGGGAGGAGGACTTTTAGTTGATCATCATCTATCGAAGGGAAGCAGATGACGTTTTTGTTAGTTGAAAAATAGCCATGAACGGCTAACTCTTGAATTTCCAGCTTAAGGTCTAGTTGAAGTGTTAGTTCTACGTAATTGTTGTGAGATCTAAACATTTATTCTTGCTCATTTTGATTCTTCAATACTTATTTATTTCATGCGATTAATGGGTTTTGGTGGATGCTTATTATTTCTGTTTAATTAAACGATTTGGCCAATTGTTTAATTAATTAGAATAATAAATTGCTAGTTAATGAGATCAAATACGTAATTGTTTGGTTGAGTTAACAATCGTAGCAAGTAATATAGCTTGATTAGGACCATATTTTCAGGTTATATTAAGGAAATAAATAACCTAATTTGAATGAATTACGCGTGTGGTTTATTGGTTAGGATCAGGTCTTTATCACTTTAATGCTATCAATGAATTGAATCCTATTCGCGAGTTGGGATTAATTGTTGGTAAGAGATTAATTGAAGCGCGTTGCCTTGTTTAATCCAATTTATGAAAAGATTAAGTTGTTAGAAGCGTCTTCAACAACTATAACTGATCTATTGATTTAATCGATGAGTTTATATTCGCATCTATGATCAACACTATTGAACTAGCATGGAAACGACCTTTGGCTGGAATGAATTCTTAAATCGATTTTCTTTATTTTTACTTTTATGATCTCATTCAATTTCTTCAATTAAAAAACCCCTTTTTATTTTTCTTTACCAAATTCTTTTAGTTTTCAAAAGAATATTATTAATCTCTAGTCTTTGTGGATTCGACCTTACTTACCATTTTCTACAATTATTTTGTAACTTGGTAATAGGATATTTTAATTGGTGACTTCGACGCCTATCAGATCCCTTATCCCTTTATCTCTTTGCTTCTTATATTGAGGTGCCAATTAGTTAATAGAGTAAAACATTAAGTAAAAAAGTATATTCTCTTTTCATATTGAGAATATTAAACTTGTTATTTGTAGATGACCTCCAATTTTTTTATGGAATTGATTCTAACTCTATCAAGATTCTTATAAATTCTTTGAAAGTTTTCAAAAAGGTCTCAATTTTATTCATTGATAAAGACAAGATAACTTATTTATGTTAGCAAGAGCAACTTACTTAACAAATTTGTTTTCGACTATTTCAAGGTTGAGAATAAGGGACCCTCCTTTTAAGTACTTGGGCAATTTAATAACCACTGAAGGCTGACTTTACCCGACTGCAAACCTCTTTTGATACGATCTATAAGAGGATAGGCCACTAGAATAATATGTTTATCTCATTTATTGGTCGATTATAACTAATTATTTTTATGCTTAATAACTTACATGCATAACATGCATAATGGAGTTCACATTTGATTCTCCACAAAAATTTAATCAAAACAATAGAAAAATTTTTGAGAGCTTTTTATAAATTGTGGAATTTTTTAATACTTTAGATGCCAAGTTAAAATAGTTTGATGTTTGCTTTTCTAAAGTTGAAAGAGGATTAGGTATAAACCCATTCAAAGTAGTGAATGAGATGCTAATGATAAAAAGAATATAGAGAATATATTTGTATAAAGAGGCTCTTTGAGTTAAATGGATTCACAATCAATTTCTAAAAGGAAAGAGTTTTTAGAAAGTTAAACCAAAAATTGATCCCTTTTGGACTCTAAATTAGCTCCTAAAAATGAGGGACAATATGAACAATGTTATAAAATGCATGATAAGGAATGAGAGTTCAAAATAGTTTTAGGATGACAATTAGAATGATTAAAGTTTGTTTCATAAACTACACAAGCTAGCTTATCTAAAACACATATTGCTTGATCAAGCTAAGGTGAAGGAAATTATTTAAAGGAATAAGTAGTCATATAACGTTGGAGGTTTCTTCATTATTCAAGCTAACTTACTAATGTATAAACCAAATCCAAATAAGGAGGACTCAATTATACAATTAAGACATGTATCAAAATAATTTATAAATATAAATTGCTAGGATATTTTTAGAACTTTAATGTGAGATAGAAGGAGCTTCAGGGGATGACGAAGATAAGTAGAAAGAAGGAATCATTTTGGCATATTCCAAATAGTTTATAAGAGTAGTTTCTTATGAAGATGAAGGATCGTAAACATTCTCAGAGGTTTGATTGTTTTCATATCTTCTGTTAGACGTTTACAAAGAGTTGATAGAACTGTGCGCATATTTTTGAAACCAATATTGCTTAATAACTTCCTCTTCAAGACAAGGTCACTCTTCCTTTTTGCACTGATAGGAGGCTTCTATGCACTACATTTGAAGGAGCCTGCTAATATCTACAAAAGGAAGTAGCATAAAATTTTTAAGCAAAGTTAGATGTTTGATGGTCTGCACATACCAAATTCTTTCCTTAACAAACAAAATCTATCTTTTGAAAGTGGTTTAATAAAGATGTCAGCTACTTGATTTTCAGTATTAACATTCAATATTTCCTTCTAAGACTTGATCTCAAAGAAAGTGATGTCTATATGCTTAGTCTTAGAATGATGCATAGGATTTTTACATAAATTAATTCCACTTTTATTGTCACATAATATAGGAATATGACTAAAGTTTAGAGAAAAATCTTGGAGTTGATATCTCATCCATAAAATCTGAGTACAACAACTAGCAACTGCTATATATTTTGCTTTACTTGTTGAAAGTGTTATGCAGCTTTTTTTGCAGGACCAAGAAACTAAACATCCAACAAGGAATTTACAATATCCAGTTGTGCTTTTCTTGTCAACCTTATCACTTGCACAATCTGCATCATAATATCCAACTATAGAAGTCTTCTTTCCAACCGTCTAAGAACGAACTCAATCTGACATCTATATGGAAAGTTATGGTAATTGCACCAAGATAGGTACAACATGATTGAGGGTATAAACATATTTGATTCTTTTGGGCATAACTTCCTCATCCGACCTCCAAATGGAGTGATTCTTGAACCAATAGATTCCTAACACATGTATCTATCCCTCCATAAAAATTTTGTATCTTTTCGAGTTTATTTGAAAAATTTTGATGGAAATAAATTGAGGGATCGGTTGGAAGAGCATAACGGGATTATGAACATATGTTGGATTTTTAAGCATATCTTGAGCTATATAACTCCGAATGAGATGGTTCTTGTTTCAAAATAAACAAGAGACAAAGAGCTTCACATATTCTGAAGAATTCAAATTTGAAATTTTGGTTGGACGATTTTTCCAAATACTGTTCTGAAGTTAAAGCAATGAGTTGATTATGAAGATCACAGTTTTTTACTTCGAATGTTGGGCTTCGGAATTGGCATCCATCATGTTTGGTATCAAAGAAGGAGGATGAACCAATAATGGTTAAGGTGATTCCATTGGAATAAGCTCACATTTTATGATCCGAAGTTGGGCTTCAAAAATGGGGTCCAACAATAGTCCTGGCTATATCAGCAAGGGTCTTATTCTTTCTCTCAACACCTCCATTCTACTGAGGAGTCCCTGGATATGAGAAATTAAGAGTTAAGCCATTATCATCCCAGAAATCTTCAAATTTTCTGTTATCAAATCCTCCTTCATAATTGCTCTGAATTGAAGTAATAGAGTATCCTTTTTCAATCTGAAATTTTCTGCAAAACTTCTCAAAGACTTCAAAAGCTTCATCCTTATTTGCTAGGAAATATGTAACATCCCGTTCTCATACTAAGGGAATGTTTATTGCTTCAAAAAATTTTTTTTACTGAGTTTTGACTACTCGAGTGCTCTAGGATGCCACCCTTGCGGGGCACGGACTCAGATATCACTTAGGATGTCGGGCACATGTCTTGCAGGAGTGGGGTGCTACAAAATAAATCTATGTAAATCTAGAATAATCATCTATTATAAGAAAACTATAGTGTTTACCACTAAAGTTTTGGATTCTAGTAGGACCAAATAAATCCATATGTACAAGCTCAAGCAGTTGGTTAGTAGATACAACATTCTTGAGTGGAAAGCTATTTCTAACTTGTATTCCTTTTAAGCATGCTTCACAAACCTAATTATTCTCAAATTTTAAATTTGGTAATCCTCTTACTAACTCATTTTTAGACAACTTTAATAAAATGTTAATGCTAACATGTTAAAATTTTTTATACCAGATTAATGAGTCCTTTTCTAGTGAAACAAAGTACTTAATTTTTAAGACGATATGTGCACAATATATATTATGATTTTTAGAACCAACAAATACAATGTTATCATTATGATTATCAATTATTTCGCAATGAGATGTATAAAATATGACTATATATCCCTTATCACATAATTGACTTACACTTAGTAGGCTATGAAAGTACTAGAGTTTCTATCCCCATCCATTAACCATTTTTCCCCCCTTTGCTTAAGCAAAGATAGGTGATCCATTTCAGCTCCAACATCGTTAATGGTTCTTTCTCCTCATTCAGCCAAAATTGATACCTTGGGTGCTTGTAAAACCCTTCATGTATTTCTCCAAGTTTACTTTTGGGAGAGTACTGCTACTCTTATTATTTTTAAGCCTATTGATTTCCTCCTTAATCTTGGATTGCTTCTTTACACAAAAGGATTTAGCCTTGAAAAGAACATTTTAACCCCCTTTCAACTACTTATCCGAATGACTCTTCCTTTGCCAAATAGTTATTAAACTTGAAAGGGTAAGTTCTCTTCTTGTAGATGAATACGTTCTATACCATAACTAAAGAATGGTCAAAGTTTAAAGGATTAAAAAACTTTTCTTTACTTTTAGGGAGTCTAGACAACCACTCCTTATTCATCATAGCACGATCATGTTTCTTTCAGCTATCTCTACCATTTATGCACGTTCTTTTGACTCGTTAGAAAACAATCTTAAGCTAGTATTTTCCTCTACCTTATAAGGTTACATTATGATGTTAAAATCCCTAGAATCACCCAGGGGTTTATGATGTTCAATTGTAGATTTTAGACTGTTCCAAAAGCTCTTCCTCTAAAAATCTTTGTTCATCCTATTAGCTCAAGGCTTTTTAAATTAATGATTTTGATAATAACAATCAATTATATTTTGTTAAGATTTCAAAATTCAAATTATTGATTTTTTTAAGGATGAAAATATTCAAGAGATTCTATTCAAATAAAAGAAGAACCTGTTCCTATTTTTTTTACATAAATAAGTCTAACAAATTCATTTTGAGATTAAGAAACATTTCTGCAATATCTGGAATGGATAAGCTCCTATCATACAAAGGATCCCGTTATTCAACCAATTCAATAGTCGACATCGAAGACATGGTCAATGAGATTTTGTTAAAGATAATGAGAAAGACGTTGGAACATAATCAAACCTGATTAAGTCAATTAGTCGATGATCAATTTGAAGCAATGACTAGTTGAAGGAAATATCTATTTAAGGAAGGGTTACTACATTCAATCACACAGCAGAATTAAGAAGTACATCAGTAGCATCAATACTTGTTCTTGAAAAGTTATATCTTATTTCTTCTAAGGTTTAGAAAGTGAAAACACTTTATCGAGAGAGAGATCAATATTTATTGAAACTTATATTGAGCAAATCTTACTTTCATTAGTTGAGAGCTTGTAGAGGCTTGATAAATACTACTAATATGGAAGATTGAAGAACCTTGAAAAATATGTACTTGTGAGCTTGGAGAGGCCTTTCTAATCACTACTTGTGGATTTGTTAGTGAAATAATTAAGTTGGACACTTAGGGACTGGATGTAGGCTTCGTTATAAGCTGAACTAGTATAAATTGGCTATGTCGTTGTTTTTCTTTCCTTAACTTTTAAATTTCCCCATTTTTGTCAATGTTGTTTTCAGTCTGCGTAAGGCTCCTTTTGTCTTAAAGTTTGACAGGCTCCTTTTGTTTTAAAGTTTGACAGGCTCCTTTTCCTTTAGAGTTTAATCGACTCCTTTCATTAAAAGACTTTTTAATAGGCTTATTTCTTTTGAAATTTTTAACATGCTCCTATTGTTTACACAAATTGACAGTAACCTTAAAAAATGTTCAAGTCACATACAATTCACTCCCCTCTTATGTGTGTTTGTTTTATCATTTGGTATCCAAGCCTTAGTTTCACATTTATTATGTTTTACAACACGTGATAGATCATGGAAAAAACTTGAGAAGTCTCAAAGGAAAATCTGTTACAAAGCCTCCTTATTTTAATGAAAATGACTATTCATATTGGAAGGAAAGGATGAAAATTTATCTCCAATATGTGGACATTGATGTCTACAAAGCTATCAAAATGGGACACATAGTTCCTGCCACTGAAGACGTTGAATTATGGACTGATGTTAATAGAAAAAATGCACAGTTGAATGATAAAACAAGACATCATCTAACTTGTGCAGTCTCTCCAACAGACTATGAAAAGATATTCTACTATTCTATAGTAAATGAAATGTGGAACAAGCTTCAAGTCACTTTTGAAGGAATAAATGAGGTAAAGAAGCATAGGATAAGTCTTTTAATGCACCAATATGAAACTATTAGCATGACACAGGGAGAAACCATAGAAGAATTCTCTGGACGATTCAACAACATCATCATAACGTTGAAGAACTTAGGAAAGATATATCCCAAGGATGAGCTCTTAACAAAGATCTAAGGTCACTTCCAAAAGAATAAAGACCTAAAGTGACAGCTCTAGAGACTGCAAAGGATCTAGATACTATTTCACTTGATTGGCTAAGAGAAATTTTGATCATCCATAAGACAGAGCTTCGACAAGTGAATGATCCTCCTACAGAAGAGGAATGGCTCTGAAAGCTGCTGACGATACACTCCATCAAATGGTGATGAAAGTGACACTGAATTGCAGATAGATGAAGATGATGAATTCAATTTTATGGTAAAAAAATATGCATGCCTTTACAAAAAGAAGATGACAAAGAAAAGAGAAGGAAATAAAAAACTAGAAACAACATGTTCGTATCAAAAGGCTGCAGTAGCAGTATTTAAAATACCTAAATTATATGTTATCCTTGTAAGCCTGGACATATCATACCAGAATGTCCCCTCTTCTTCTAAAGTATAAAGCTGAAAATAGAAAACCCAGAAAGCAAATTATAACTGCAGTTTGGTCTGATGAAGATTTTGAGAACTTCGATGAAGAAGAGTCTGAAGAAGTAAACAATGTTTGCCTTATGGCTGATTCAAGTGAAGATTAGTATATTACGAGATGTATATCATGAATTGTATGCTCAGTATAAAAAATTTAACTGTGTAATATTTCAAAGAGGTTGAGAAGTCTAAAAATAATTATGCATCTTTGAAGAATAAAATCAAATCATTAGAATCAGTGAATAAGAACTCGTTGTTCAAAAATATGTCTTCTAAAAATGATTACAAGCAAAAAGTTTCTGAAAAAGAACTTTTGGAAGAAAGAGTGATTCAATTAGAAAATCCATTGCTTGAAAATGATTTTGAAAAAATAAAACAATTAGAAGAAAAGATTTTTATTTTTGGTAATTATTAGAAGAGAAGATTGCTATACTAAAATTTCAAAAAGAGAAATTTGGTAAAATAATCGTATCTTTCGAAAAGGATTTAGCAAATTTCGAGGATGGAAAGAATAAACTCGATGCATTTCTTGGTAATGGTAAAGGTATCTATGATAAGGCAGGAATAAGATATAATAAAAATATATCAAGCAATACAAGAATTTCTTTATTAAAAACACCAGTAGATATGGTCAAAACAATAGGAATTAATAGTAACCTTCAAAATCATGTTTAGAAGGAACCTTTCTTAAGTAAGGAACCTATTGAAAGAGAACAAAAAATCACAGATAAAATATATCACTATTCAATCAGTTAGCAAAAATAAAAAATATATTGTACTCTCGCCCTTTGTCATTACCAAAAAAGAGGATCATGATCATAAAAAATCAAAATATCACAAATACTTATAAACCAAAAAGAATCATGAACACGTTTAATCCATAAAAATATTCATAACAACATCAAAACAATCATTAGCAGGCTCCTATTGTTTACACGAATTGATAGTAACTTTCAAGAATTTTCAAGTCACACATAATTTACCGCCCCCTCCTCCTCCACCATCCCACACCACCACCCGCTTGTGTGTGAATGTTTTATCACATCATGCATACACAAGTAGCCAGAATCCTAGTGTTCTCCAATGGGAAGCTTATGGATGTGTTGATCACTAGTACCAAGGACTTCCACTTCAACCTTGTTGGCGTCAAAAACCAAAATTATATGACCATAGTAATGCTCTTGATGGTCTGATTCAAACTTGCAATGTTCACCTGTTAGCTTTAATCCTAAAAACTTCTCCTTAATCAATTTGATTTTATCATGCCAATAACAATTGGGTTATTATTCAAAACAAACCGCTAAGGAATTGTTGTTCTTATGATAGTTTTTCTCCTAACATTTCTACGTTATTAAGGACAACTGAAGTTGATACTCCGAATTTTCAGACTTGTTTTTTTTTTCCACTCCACTTATGGTCGACTGTAGATCTTTCATTGCTACACCTATTGACCTCTTACAGAATTGCATAAAATTTAATTATTTTTTCTACATATGACATAAAATTCAAGTAAAGTTATAAAAACAATGTAGCCTAAATAATTTTATATTATATAAAGCACTTATGTTAACTTAAAATATTTAAAATTGTAATAAAATCTAGTTTATACAATTTTATTTAATAAATCAAGCGCATAATTTTGTCTTATGTATTATATATCTTTACCTTGATCATGCTAAAAAAGCCCACTACTTTTCCATACTTTTCATTCTCCGAGTAAATTGGTCCAAAAATGTTAACAAATGTGGTAAATTATTTGTTGAATTTTTTTATTAAATAAGATTTAGTTGAAGCCTTATACTCATAAACTATATCCTAATTTTGATAATCTCACCTATATTGATTAGATGATACATGTTTTCTTTTAAAGAAACAAAATAATAAATATATAAATTCATAATAGTTAACTGCTAGTAGAAATTGTCTATAAAATTTTGTAAATTGATAAAAGAACATATGAGTTACTAATATTTGAATTAAGATAAAATGTTAAATTTTTATATGCTCTTTTACTAAAGCTTTAAGTTTAACATTATCAAACTGTATTTTACCAAAAAATTATCTTGTCTTAAATTTTCACTTAAATCAGAACTTTGAAGGAGAAGAAGCATCGTACATTTACCTTTAAATTGTGACAACCGTTTACCAACTTAAATGTGCTAACAATAAAAGCAGCATTAAACACATCCAACAACCAAGATCCATCTTATTTAGAGCATCACAAGATAAAAGAAAAATACCTCCAACACTTGGCATTTGCACCATTTCCATGCTCCAACAAAATCTGTCAAAGAAGAAAACAATACAACCTTTGCAAGAGAGCTTATGGTAGAAGACCCTTCTCACTCTTTTCACCCAATACACACACACTATATATATCTTGAAACAACCACACCTTATATCATGTATATGACATGTTCTACCTTAAGGGGTAGAAATGGGCTAATTGTCTCATTTTAATTGGATGATTTGAACTATAGTTTAATGGGCCAACATATAGTAATTAGGGTATCACCATGTGCCTCAAATGCAATTAGCATATTAACCATCCCATTATGGTTATTAAAAAATACATTAGGCAATTCAATTGTGGTTAGGCATATGGAATTAAGTTAAGATTATATTAGTCCACTAACATGAATTTCTAACAAAATGTGGTGCCATGACTCTTGTCATGAAATTCCACAAAATTTAACACAAAAGTCCGTCTCCAAAGTCTATGGAGACGAATGAAAAATGATAAGCCACGTCATGACGACAAAGTTGATACCATTCCACCAAGATATTAATACCATTTGGCAATCAAAGAACAAGACAAACCGTTCTGGTTTACGTCGCGTGTGCAATCTGATAATTTGGACTTGTGGGGTTAAGACTTTCTGTGGAAGTTAAAGAGAAGATTTTATTCAATCGAGAATGATTGATACTTGCATTAAATATGACTTTGTTTCAAAATACGACTCAGTACTCTTGCTAAATGGGAAAAAAAAAAAGAGAGGAAAAGGATCGTTTCTTCTTTCTTTGGTCGGGTATGCTCACACACAAGACTACCCCTTTTCCCGAAAGCTTCACGGCGACTTCTTTACGACGACAAACAACCGCTCGGAGGGAGTTTACTGCACAAGGCCCCTACAGAGGAAAAGCTTGATCCCAGCGAATAGAAGATGCTCAGCTCCGGACAACATAGGGATCAGCACACTTTCGGGAAGAACATAAAATAGTAGAGGATCCAGCATGCGGAACACGGCGATCATTAAAAATTCACAAATAGCTTTCTATCATGTCACTTGCAGTTGAATGTTTCTAGTCTGCAACTTTGAATGCAACTTTTAATATTTCTAGCCTACAACCTTGACTGCAACTATAAGAAAACAACACCATTTGCAAACGTCACAAAATGTCAAAAAACCATCACATAATACAATTTGCGAAGTTTTAACAAATATCACAAAAAATGTCGCAGAATGTGGTGTAAGCAAAAGGTTTCTGTGACGTTTCCCATAAAACGTCACGAAAAACACGAACATTCCACGACGTTTAAAAAAAAAGTTACTGAAATATTGGTCTTTCTATGACGTTTCCTGGAACGTCACGAAAAGTCACATTCTGCGACATTTCTTAAAACGTCACGGAAAGTTACATTTCGCGACATTTTTAAGTCGTCGCAGAATGTTGCTTTCTGTGACGTTTATACAAAGACGTTGCAGATAGTATTATTTTTTAATTATTATTTTTTTATATTTTTCGAAAATCATTTTAATTTAATAATTTTAAATTTTAATAATTATTTTTTAAATACAATTTTTTAAATCTTATTTGTTTAATAACTATTCAATATTATTCATGAATTTTATTTATTTAATAATTCATTAATTTTAAATTTTTTAATTATAATTTTTTCATTTTTATAAATTTATTTTAAATTTTATAATTTTTAATTTTAATAATTATTTTTAAAATACAAAATTTTTAAATCTTATTTGTTTAATAACTATTCAATATTATTTATGAATTTTATTTACTTAATAATTCTTCAATTTAAACTTTTTTAATTATTATTTTTTATTTCTCGAAAATCATTTTAATTTAATAATTATTTTTTAAAATACAAATTTTTTATATTTTTCTTTGAATAAAACAAAGAAAAAGGGAAAAAATAAATAAATAAATTTGAAAAACAAGAAGTAGAATATTTACGTTTTTTCTAGAAAATAGGAGAACATTTACTTAAAAGACCCGATGGCATACAAATCCAATTTTGTTTAAAATTTTAAAAAAACTACAAACTTCAACATCGAGCTAATAGAAAGTTTGCTCTGAATTACTTCTGCATCTCACTTCTTATTCCAGTGATCCTTCTGCTCACAATGTTCCTCGAGTGTTTTATTGCAGCTTGTTGCTTGTTCCCTTTGTGTTGTTTTTCTCTGCTTTGGATCCTCTGCTTTCAGCGGGGGAGATCTCTATCTCCAATCTCTTACTTATCGCCTTATTAAAGGAAAGGAAACTACGAATTAGCACATAGGCTACCTCTGTGGTGCTGCCGATCATAGTGAGAAGATGTGTATTAGTATTGCACATAAGAAAAACAGGTTACAGAGTCAACAATGCTATCACATAAAAGTATATGATTTTATATCTTAAAGCCAAAAAGAAGATTACCCCTCTTCAAGAGTTTCAAATTCAAGAGTAGCTTTGTCTGTCTCTATCTCACATATTATATCACCAACTTCTATCTAAAAGTGGGAACATATAGAAAACATGGCATGGTGATTTGGTTCTGAGAGGACAGAATGTAATATAGCAGTAAAAAAGAAAGGCCATGTTAGCAAACTAACCTTATCTCCTTCCTTTTTCCTCCACTTGGCAATGTTACCCTGGTCTTGTAAATTAATCAACGTCACTTGACTATTCAGCTTGTAAAGGAAAACACAATATGTTGGCAGAATCGAGCAACTATGCCTCTACCGTTGTTGGCAATAGGGGGTCAGAAGTGTCGATTGTAGAACTTGTTTCCTTTACACCCTTATGTTGGATATCATGTTTAGTTGATTTTTTTATCCTTAACCTCAGATCTGCTACTCCTAGATGCAGGTACATTTTGGATGTCATCTACATCCTTAACCTTGAAAAGATGACAAAAAACCAGTCCAAATTTATTCACAAAAAACGTAGCGGATTGTGTTGTTTTTTTGTAGTGAACCTTACATAGACGGAAAATACAACAAAGACATGACTTCATTAGTTTTCTATCACATCACTAACTTGATAGAAATATATTTAACTCCTAAAAAGGCAATACGACATTCTAAGGCTTTTTCTGAGTGAATTTTCATGCTTTGGATTTCACATGAGGGAGATACTTCAAGTTTTTGTGTCTAGGGTCATATGTTCAGTGTTCAAAATAGCATGATAGTCACTTGGATTGAGTTTTTTGCTACGAAAGTCTCAAATAAAATTTTCAAATTAATTTTCAGCACTAATATGTGATAATTAGATTGTGCATTTGGGTTTTGCATTTATTAATGGTACATTATCACATATTGTATACCCATACAGCATGTGAGGATAACATAAAGATGTATCCCTTGTGTTTGTGGATTTTTTGGGTACTGATGAGAATGTAGTCACCAAAAATCCCTTTCAAGTTAGTGTTTAAATTGTTCTGCTTGCATGTTTGAGGATGTCTCTAGTCTTTGTTTGGTTATTCTGCCAAAAGGTATTGGCCTTATATAGGATTTTGATATGTGCATAAAGGTATTAGATAAAGGAAAACTGTTGCTTAAATGATCTTTGCACCCAAACATGGTAGTGTCATCAAAGATGATGGTGTGTACTCTAATTGCTTTTATGCGGAGGTCTAATTACATATATTATGTATTTAGTTCAAAAGTGTTTCATAATATATGTAATCAAATTATCAATACAGATACTATGTATGGCTTTGAGTATCGTTGTTATCTTACATTTATTTTGATTGTTACATTGTCGTTTTGCATTCATCTTTTTGGTCAACAAACATAGTGTCACTATTGAAACCCTAACTAGCGTCAATTTGAAGAAGTGGATAGAGGATGTGTTGATTGCAGTGGAGATGACAAATATTGACATGGCCATTCATATGAAAGGCCATCTCCACCTATATTTAGTATCTTTAAGGTTGATAAAGCAGCTTATGCAGTTTGGGATTGATCAAACAGATTATGATGCATGACTATTAAAAGATCCATCTTTGACCATCTGCTTAGAGGAATTTCAGAGACAAGCATAGCATAGGAGTTTATTCATAATGTTTCCCAGAGATACACAGTCTCATCTAATGCTGAGATAAGTCCTTAATGAAAGAATTATTCTCTATGAGGTAAACTAGAGAAGGGGGAGTGAGGGAGTACATATCAAGAATGATCTATCTTTATAGTAGACTAAAGGTACTAAATATTCCTCTTCTTGATGTCTACATAGTTTACCAGACTCTGAATACACTCCCTCTTGAGTTTATTAATCTTGTGACGACATATTACTCACAAGACGAGGAATGAGACTTCAATAATTTAATTGTCCATTATGTTGCCAAAGAGCAAAAGTTAAAAATTCTACCCATAAGGTCCTCTCAACAACTAAAGGAAAGGGAAAGACCAAGCATAGAAAGGTCAAAGGTAAGATTTCCAAATCTTCTTCACATGCTGATGCTGGTCAATCTTATGCTAGTAGGGGTCCGGGATTGCCAGAGGTGTAAGGCCTAGAAGGGAAAACAGAAATTGTTAGGTAACTCTTTGGCTTGTCAATTTATGAATCAATTTTTTCTATAGCCATATTCAGTTCTTGCTGTTAGATAGTGGAGCAACTAATCATATTGCCTCCATGATGCATGGATTCATATCCAGGATAGAGCTAACTAAAGGGAAGGAGAATCTGATGGTTGGCAATAATGAAAAAATGGATGTGCAATCTATAGGGGATGTATAATTGAGCCCAAATATGGGGTTTGTACTTGTATTATAGGAAACATTTTATATACCATCTTTTCGACATAATTTGATATATGTGTCAATGTTAGACAAAGAGGTTTATTGTTTTGTCATTGATAATTCAATTATGTAGTTATTTTTCAATGCAAAACATATCGAAACTACCTTCTTGTCATATGGGCTATATAGAATGTGTCTTAGCCCTCATAAGATGTATGCTTCTTCATATAATGATGAACCTATTACTTAAAAGAGACATCTGATTAAGGAAAAGTAGTACATGTTTTGGCATAAACAGTTGGGCCACATTTTCAGAGATAGGGTGGAGAGATCGATAAGGTAGACATTCTCCCAACTCTAGATTTTAAGAGTTTGAAAACATGTATTGACTGTTACAGAGGCAAGTTGACCAAAATAAAGGAACAAGGGTCAACTAGAGCATATGGCTTATTAGACCCCATACATACAGAAATTAGTGGACTCTATACAGCTATGTTGTGCAATGCTAGATATTTATCTACATTGATTAATGATTATTACCATTATGGTTACGTGTTCTTGCTTAAGGAAAAGTATGAAGCTCTTCATAAATTCAAGATCTTTAAAACTGAAGTGAAGAACTAATTGGAAAAGTTTATCAAGATTGTTAGATCTGACCATGGAGGAGAGGATTATGGCAAACAAGGTGTTTCAGGAGGTCCGTTTGCAAGGTATATGGAATCTAGTGGAATAATGACTTAATTCACTATACTAAGTAGTCCTGAGCAAAATGGTGTGGCCAAAAGGCATAATCGCACCCTAAAGGATGTGCTGAAGTCAATGCAGAGTAGGACTAAACTACCTAATTATTTGGAAAGGGGGAAGCCCAACCTTTCACACATTTGTGTTTGAGGCTACCTTGTTAAGGTACGTTCATATAATCCTTATAAAAGTAAATTACAAGCTCGTTCAACTTGTTGCTACTTAGTTGGATATCCTAACCATTCTAAAGGCTACGGATTCTAATGTAAAGAAGAAGGGGCCAAAATAGTGGAATAACACACCATAAAGTTTCTGGAATACAATGTTTATGATGAGGGTGGGCACTCTCACGTTTTAGGTGATAGCAGGATGGATACTACAATTATTTTGTATCTGCCACTCATACAATTAGGCCTCATGGTATCATGCCATGTGGGAACATGAACCTATACCTGAACCAATGCAGTTGGGAAGATCCATTAAAATGAGACAACCTACTAACTCATTGGATTACATAGTCTATTTAGGCGAATAAGACTATGTTATTAGATATGTTGTAGATCTAGTTAATTTTTCAAAAGTTATTTCCGGACCCAATGTGGATCTGTGGTGGGATGTAATAAAGGATGAGCTATAATCCATGAAGCATAACAATGTATGAGAGCTAGTTGATTTGTCTTAACATTGCAAATTCATTAGTTATAAATGGTTGTTTAAGACCAAGAGGGACACTCAAGCTAAAGTTGAGTGATTTAAGGCTCAGTTGGTTACCAATGGGTTCACTTGGAGAGAAGGGGTTGACTTTGATGTCACCTTCTCTCCCGTATCCTCTAAGGATTCATTCAGAGTAATTATGACAATAGTAGCTCATTATGATATGGAGCTATATTAGATGGATGCCAAGACCACTTTCTTAAATGGAGACCTTTATGAAGAGGTCTATATGGAGCAACCTAAAGAATTTCATAATCAAGGAGAGACTGACAAGGTTTGCAAATTGAGAAAATCAATATACGGTTTGAAAATCACTATAAGGGTAAAACCTAGATAGTGGTGCCTAAAGTTTGATGAGGTTTTAACCTCTTTTGACTTTGTGGAAAACCAAGTTGAAAGATGCATGTACTATGAGGTCAGGGGAGCAAAGTTATCTTCATATTGTTGTATGTGGATGATATATTGCTCGCATCAAATGAGTTGACCATGTTGCATGAGGTTAAGGCAACTTTTGGCCAAGTATTTAGAAGTGAAGGGCCTTAGTGAATCATCTTTTATCCTAGGTATGCAGATTCATCAAGACAGATCTTAACACTCTTTAAACCTCTCACATAGTGCATACATTAAACATGTGTTACAAAGATTTAATACGGTTTCTTATAAACCTGTTTACAGAGATTATCTTTGGCATAGAGTCCAAAGAATGAAGTTAAAAGAGAGGCTATGGAGAACGTTCCACGTTCTAGTGCGGTTGGTAGCCTAATGTATATTTAGGTGTGCACTAGAACGGACATTGCATTTATTATTGGACTGCTGGATCGATATTTAGCTAACTAGGGATACACCACTGTAAGACAATCAAGAGAGTGTTGAGATACTTAAAGAGAACTAAAGATTATGTGTTAACATACAGACAGGTCAACAATCTAAACCTTGTAGGATATATAGGTTCTAATTTTGTTGTGTGTTCAAATGGTAAAAATTCCACTTAACGTTACATTTTTATTTTAATAGATGATGCAGTATCATGAAAAAGTGTTAAGTAGACACTGATGACTTCCTCGACTATACATGTAGAGTTTGTTACATGTTATGGGGCTACAATATCGGCGGTGTGGCTTAGGAGCTTGATTTTTGAGTTGTTTGTGGTTTATTCAATGGCTAGACTCATTCGATTATATTGTGATAATCTTGCTGCTGTGTCGTTTAGTAACGTAAATAAGAACATCACAAGGTCTAAGCATTTAGAGGTCAAATACTTGACTATACAGTAGCTGATACTGAAAGGTGACATTGAGGTGGAGCATTTAGGACAGAGAAAATGTTAGCTAATCCTTTACTAAAGAACTTCGCCTACATGTGATTGAAAGACATGTATATAGTATGGGTGTATTGAAGTTTTTAGACGTTGTTAGTTAGGGATCATTAAGTTTCTTCCTTGTACGTTTATACATTTTGATGCATTATGACAGTATAATGGTTAATCAATAAAGATGATCATTGTTTATCCTCAATCATATGTATTATTATACGTTGTCATAATATAAGTGAAAGTCTTAAAATTTGTGTCAATCTTTAGCATTTTAAAGGTCATTGGGCATATATATAGATTGACCTTAGACCTATGTCATTAGGACATATACAGTTTAATACATATATCCGTGGATTTGACATGACATAAGAGGATATAAGTGTTTAATCCCATAAAGGTTTTCTCTAATGTTGTTTAGCATTCGGTGAGAGAAAACAAGATATCTCTTATACAATTTTGCATATGTAGTTTAGCATTAAGTTTAGGAAAATCGAGACCTATAGATAGAAAGATGATACATATCAGATCATATATAGGTATCGTTTATGTTTGTCACACTCCATTTTCTTATTCATGATAGTAAGGTATTAGACATGCATGATTATATTGGACCTGTGTCACACATGACACATATGTTTGATATTTTTCAGTATTGAAAGCCTTATGGGATGCAATGATGGACTTTCATTATCTTTAAAGCAAATGCTTTGTTTTAAACTTGGTACCAATATAGTAACATGACTTAATCGTATTTTTTAAATTGGTTTTAAACTTGAGTCAATAGCGCAATTGGTTATTGTCAAAGGGGAAGAATGTTAGAAAAATTTCCCATTTGGTGCATAATAATTAATTGAATTTTATCGATTTTAAATAACTTAATGGTTAAGTTACATAAATTTGATCTGGATAAAGATAATAAGGTGACCCAATAAATGATCTGGATTAATGACTGAAGTCCAGGAAAAAAATGGACCCTGATTAGTGTAGACTGGACCCATATTGAGCTCGTGATGAGAGATCCGATATGGATGCTATATATAGAAGGTTAAGGTACCTTGTAGCTGTTGTAGCAAATTGTGAATGTACAGATACTCTAACCCATTCAAAGGTTTACATATACAGAAAGCTATATAAAGGCTTTAACACATTATGGTGAGTAACTCTTATGAAGATCTCAGTGGATTCACGCTCGTTTTAGTTTTGAAAAGCTCGTTTGAAGTTATGAAATCAAAATTAAGTATTTTTCGCATTTCTTCATTATTTCCCTTTAATGTTTGATCTTAGATATGTAACTAAGGCTCATGTTATGTGTTACACAAGTTAGTCCTCACCATCAGAAACTCCAAGCAGGATGTTGTTAGAGCAGCTACCGTATGTTTTATTTGATCATGAGTTCATGGCTTATGTGTTGCCTCCATCACCCAGCCACCTGCGCGACTAATCATGCCACCCCAGACACATGAGAAGCCTATAAACCTAACAACACAACACTTTAACTCACTAAATCAAGATAGATAGCCTGACATATATCTTTCAATCATGTCATCTCATTTTCCAATATAAGTTTGATTTGTGAAACTGTTTAGGTATTATCTGTATATTGATTGACCGATTCGTTATAAAAGCCATCGATTCTCTGGTAAATCAACCAATTTTTATACATAAAGGTTATTAAATGAAACAGAACAGGACAACTGGTAGTTTGGTATGATTTTTGAAACCTTGGTTCATACTTATTTGAAGATAACATATCCATTAACTAAAGGTTTACAACCAAAAGACATTTAAGGAACGTGTACATATAATAAATCTTAGTTGTATTGTCAAATAAATTTATTTATGTTGTTGCTAGCACTAGGAACTTGTTTATGTATTTATGATTTCACATTGGTGATTTTTTGTTTTACAATAGTTTACACATTTATGCTTTATATTTAATTAATAGAAAAGTCTGTAAGACATAATTATAGACCATAATGAAATTTATTTATATCATTATTTATTGACCTAGTATGGTGAATACATATTATATAGAAAGAAGTATGTTTCATAAATAATATATAACTGACATAACTTACATTTATTGTTTTATCATACAGGGTTACCTACTTTGAAATTCCATAATTTAATTTCCTGCACTCGAAGCCATGCTATTTAATTTTATGTTTATCTTATGTTTAATTCAAGTAGGAAAAAGTTAGAATGTAACCTAATATTAAGTGAACTAGTTATGCTTAAGCCTAATTAATAGTTAAATAGTTGAATAATTATGACCTTTTTTCGATTATGTGATGGATGTATCAAATTAAATTATAAAGAATATAAATTACTCCTTTCCCTATCTGTTAGGATTTACACAAAAATATAGATACTAATTAATCTATCAAAAGCATATGTAACAATAATGGGTTAAACGAAGAAAAATCAATTTGTTCATTAACAGGATTATGACATGCTAATTTTAAATTTTACTTTAGGCTTGTATATATACATATATATGAGAATTATATATTTTAGATGGTTTTGGGTGATTAAATTTATTTCCTGTAACACAAAGTTTTTTTTTAGTTCTTCTCATTTAAACTAATTTGATCCTCTCATAATTTTTAGAACACACGCTTCTTATTAGTATAATTTGTTGTCTAAGATAGTCATTTTTGGAATCAATTTTTTTTTCTGCCAATGATATGTTCCAGTATAAGAAATAATAAGTGAAATGAAATTTGTAGAGAAATAGTAACTTTGTATAAATATAAATATAAATATATTTATATACATACACACATGTATGTATATATAAATATAAATATATATATTTACATATATATCTGTGTGTGTATATATATATATATATTAAAACATTGGGACGTCAATTAGTTAATGAATTGGTAAGAACCTTTTCTTGAATCACAACCTGAAATGCTTCCCGGAAAGCAAGACTCTATTATATCAAATGGAAGTCTCAATTTGAATTTAACAAGTTTTACTCTTTAATTTCCACAAAAGGTCCGATCCTCCACAGATCACAAATATTGGATTGAACATACGACATAGACCAAAACAATTTGTCTTATTCTTCAGTAGCCAAATGAAGTCAATTCCTAGTTAGAATGGTATTAACGTTGTAGAAGTTTATAATTTTCCAAGATTCTCCATTGACTATGGATATGGATTTTTATGTTAAAGTTCGTGGAAGTTCATTACAAAAGTCACACACTACATTTAACTTACTAACTATTGTCACAATTTAAGCGTAAATGTTTGATGCTTCTCATCTTTTCAAGTTTTAATTTACGGAAAACATAGAAGTCGCAACGTATGAATATTGCATTGAACAACAAGTTATCTTTGCATATTGATACCTCGCAAGGTTGTCCTATTGATAAGATTCAATCGGTAAAATTATCTAGTGAGTTAGGGGCATTGCTAGGATTGAATTGTCTTGCCTTCAGCATGCCCAGCAGTTGAAGGAAGACAACTTGCTACATAATACTTTGGACAAAATTTTGATAATTTTTTAATTTATTTAATTATATGCCATTTTATTTTACTTATTTAAAGATTAATTTAACTTTTATTTGTTGTTCACGATGAAACTCAATATTGTCAATGTCAAAAATCCTAAATTTTCAAGTTATATGAGTTCATTGTTGAAACAAAGGGCAAATGATCATTATTATCGACTCCATAAATACTACAAGTCTTTTTCTTCAGATGAGGAAGCAAGGAGATGTATTCCCAAGGGAGTGACTCCAAAAAGTTGGAGCCAAATGTGCCATTATTAGGCCTTTGTCAACATTAAGATTTGTCTTCTTTTTCTTCACATTTGCTTTCATTAATCTTGTTACATAATTTAATGACTATTTCTTTTCTTTATTTAGGAAAAGTGTGAGAAAGTCAGTTAACAAAAAAAAAAAAGAAAACTCCTCACAACCAAGGCTTCAAATCATTTGTTGTCGTATGAAATGTATTTGTAAGTTCTTTATTTAGAAGTTATAATTATATCAATAAATACAATATTATTTATTATGTTTCAATTCTTTTTTTTTTCATAAAACAAAGTTAGAATCAAATACATGGAGAAGAGTGTAATAGCATTATACAACACAAACTAACACACTACAAGAAAGGTGAAGGCTGAAGATTTGAAGAACCACATTGTAGCACCCCACTCCGCAAGACATGAACCTGACATCCTGAGTGATATTCAAGACCGTGCCCCGCGAGGGTGGTATGCTAGAGCACTAAATCAGTACAAAAATCAGTATAGATTTATTTATTTATTATTTATTTTTTTGAAACCACAAACATAATATGTGGAAATCCACATTTCAAATCGAGTCCACTTTATTAGAAAACTTTTTGAATCACAACAATACAATCAATAGAACGTTCAATAGTCAATTGGGCCCTTTTACAAATACATAAAACTTTAGTCATAATGTCTTTACATTATGATAGTTCGTCAGACTACCAAAAAAATAATTCCTGTTCCTGAAACAACGAAAACTTGTAATAGCGGTGAAACAGGG
>JAOTAX010000003.1:31891115-31913085 GCA_025629825.1 Erythroxylum guanchezii | reverse complement strand
CTCTGTATCAAGTGGGAACTAGTTTCTGGTTTTCCTTCTCCACCATGGTTTTCGCACACAGTAATTTCCCTTCAATCCTTGAAATAATAGAGAAAATTTTGACGAATTATTGCTGCATTAATCATAGCTTAACTTATCCTTCTTCCTCCTGAGGTAATATGCATTAATATATACAATTTGGTCATCTTGGGTGTTATACAGGGGAGAGAGCACTTAGCAATTTGTCAAGATTCGTGATAGTAATATGGTGTTTCGATGTGTTGATTCTGACACAAAGTTACACAGCCAGTTTAGCAAGTCTTCTAACAGTTCAAAAGCTCCAGCCCACGGTTACTGACGTGAAGGCTTATCAAGATTAGTGCTTATATTGGCTACCCTCAGGGCTCATTCGTTTGGGGACTTGTGAAACCCCTAGGTTTCGATGAATCCAAGCTCTTGCCTTTCGATTCTCTCGAGAAATTGAACACACTGTTCACCAAAGGAAGTGGCAATGGTGGTGTAGCTGCAGCATTCATCACAGTACCATACTCAAAATTATTTCTGTCAAAGCATTGCTCCAAATATACAACCGTTGACCCTACTTTTAAAACCGATGGCTTCGGCTTTGTAAGTTCTACTCCTTTCTCTTGTGTAGCATTTCGTTTTCAGATGCGCGTTTTCAAAAATATGTATAACCATTTCAGGTGTTTCCTAGAGGCTCCCCACTAGTAAGTGATGTTTCGAGGG
Source organism: Erythroxylum guanchezii (assembly GCA_025629825.1). NCBI lineage: Eukaryota > Viridiplantae > Streptophyta > Magnoliopsida > Malpighiales > Erythroxylaceae > Erythroxylum > Erythroxylum guanchezii. Next base: position 31,912,359 of record JAOTAX010000003.1, on the reverse strand, counting down.
CAATTTTAGTTGCGACCGAAGGAGAGACAATGAAGAATATAGAAGAGAAATGGCTTGGCAAAGAAGCGAGTTGTCCTGATACAGGCACCTCTATTTCTTCCAACAGCCTCGGTATCGAAAGTTTTTGGGGTCTTTTCTTGATTACTGGAGGAGTTTCATTTTTGGCTATCCTGATATACTTAATCATGTTTATGTACGAACAGTGGGATGTCATAACGTCACCCGATTCAAGGTCATTAAGGCAAAGAGCTGTTGCATTGTTTTGGAACTTCTATAACAGGGACTTGTCTTCGCATCCTATGATAAGAGGCCAAGTGAATGGTCAACAAGTTCAACTTACTAAACCAAGTCAATCGGCTCATTCCGTCCAAACAGAATTCTCCGGGGAGCAGGTAAGAGTTTCTTCAGAGTATCATGATCAGAATCTGAATGATCAAGAACCACCTCAAGAGGAGATATCGAGCTCGCCATTCAAGTCAACACAAGAAAAAGATGGAATATTTTATTAGATCTCACTGTCTGTATTTTTTAGATTTTAGCAATACTTGTTAAAAATAAAAGTCTATATATAAAAATTAAATAATTATAAGACTAAAACAAAGTTCTAAATTAGTCATTATAAAAATAAAACTAATAAAGAATAGACATAAAATTATATAATTTTCATAATGATATAAATCTAAATTTAAAAGAAATTATATGGATTTTAATAATTAAAAATTTAAGGCTTTTGATAAAAGAGTTTATGGCACAATACATGTGATAGTTGTGCAACGTAACACAGATGACACAGTAACATACGAATGGTACAAAAAAATATAATTTGATAAAATAAATGATAGTTTTTAAAAATTAAGAATTAAAGTAAACAAAAAGTTCAAATTACATGAGATTGGTCCTACTAATATGCTTAATAAGCACTCTTTTCTTAAGAACTTCCTTCTTAATGGTAAAATATTTTAATATATATTTCCTTCTTAATTGTAATTCTATATATTTGGCACCTTTTGAATATTTGTCATTCTTAAAAATAATAATGACAAATTATCGTGATGAATATTTAGCAACTTATTAATGGTATTGGCAACCTCATCTTGAAATAAAATTTTGTAACTATAATGCATGAATTATGAGTTTGAAAACTTCTCACAAACTCTCTTCTATATTGGATGAAGCAATAATTGATCATGTTTACCACTCTTCCATCATATCCCTTCATTAGTTTTAAAAAAAGGTAACCAATGTGGATTTTCTACTATCAAGACATCTAGCAAAATTCGAATCCAATTATCCAATTACTTTCAAATGATCAGAACTTAAAAACACGAGAAACTAGTTTTTTGGTTCTTGCAAATACCTCAATACTTTCTTTGCAACTTTCCAATGAACAATTATTATGGGGTTGCTTTGATAGATGGTCCATCCTTTTAAAATGGCTATGCTCAAAATGGTGCGGATGGTAACAGGGTTAATCACATGACTGACAGTATCTTTAAAATCAACTCCTTCCTTATGATAAAATCCTTTAGCAACCTTTTTGTAGCGGTGAACATTGCCATCTGGATTTCGTTTGACTTGAAAATCCATTTATTACCGATGACATTAAAGTGAGGTGCTGGAGGTACAAGTTCCCATGTTCCATTTTGAATAACAACATTATATTCAGCAGACATAGCTTCATGCCATTTTGGACCTTGCATAGCTTGACGAACAGTTCGTGGTTCAACTGATTGTGGCAACGGGTGTTTTGTGGTTAAGTTAATTTTTTTTGGTTTGAAAATCTTGTTTGGGGATCTGGTGGTCATGGTGTAAGTTTGTTGTGGTGGAGTAGAAGACTGAGATATGTTGGTAGGGGAAACAGATGATGGGTGTTGTGATGGATGGGTGCCATTAGACTGGTTGGTTGGAGTAGTAGAATCAAACTGGTTCGTGTTTAGAGCTTGAACAGGAACCATATAATGTGAAGGGGCAAGAGGTGGACTTGGTATAGAATACCAATTGGATAAGCAATCAGACGTATGAGAAGAGTTATAATTTGAAAATATACCTGTCTGATAAGGAAAAATATCCTCTTGAAATGTCACATGGCGTGAAGTAAATAACTTGTTAGAGAAAGGATCAAAACAAATGTAGGCACTTTGGTGTAGATAATACCCAAGAAAAACACAAGGTTTGGAACGAGGTTCAAGTTTAGTTTTGTTGTAAGGCTAGAGCCATGGATAACAAAGGCACCCAAATATTTTAAGACTCAAATAATTTGGGGCAACTTGAAATAATTTAGCGTACGTATGGGGACTGTGATGGAGATAGAGCCTGTGGGTCGGTTTCTCACTTGACCCAACCAACACACGTTCAACCAGTCCAAACAACAAAAGAGAAAGCAGAAGCCCAAGCCCACTCTAAATGCTTCTAGAGAATTCCAATCTGTCCACATGCACCTGTACAGCACACACGAAAATACCACACAATAAATATCCAGTACAATGATAATATGTCAAAATCAGTTACAAATTATAGCCATTGGATTATAACAACTTAAGATCAATGGACAAAATTCATTGATCTCTTTATATAAATTAATTGTACATCTTGTCAATAAAATCACGTCAGTATCACAAATTTTCTCAAAGTTTTACATGGTATCAGAGCCCTCCACTGACTAATCGTCTACACTCTGCTATGGCTTCTTCTTCTTCCACAACAGACACCAGCAATGTCACACCTTCTTCAGCTTCTACCTCCCTTGATTTTTCAACCCTAGCCAAAACACACAATTTCAACCTACCATTAAAGCTTGATCAAACTAACTTTCTGAGCTGGCATCCTCAAGTATTGGCTGCTATACGTGCCTTGGATTTGGAGATGTATATCTCATCCGACCATGAATGTCCTCCAGCCTTGATGCCCGCTCCTCATCATGACCCTTCTGTTGCTCCTGTTTTCATCCCTAATCCTCCACACAAATCATGGACAAGAGTGGATCAATTACTGTTATGCTGGTTGCTCACTACTATTGGTGAGTCCGTCATTGGACAAGTAAATCATGCAAGCTCTTCCAAAGAGCTTTAGCAAATATTGCTTCGCCTATATGCGCAGACCTCCCTTGTTAAGGTCTTGCAGCTCAAACAAAGGCTATCCTCTCTACAGAAAGGAGCCTCAACCATTTCTGAGTATATTCAACAAGTCAAGTCTATTGGTGACTCTCTAAAGGTGGCAGGGCATGCTGTTTTTGAACAAGAGTTAATCCTCAATGCTCTCAGTGGTTTGGGCAGTGAGTATGATTTGGTAGTAGTGATGTTAACCAATTCTGTGGCTCTATAATCTCTTCAGGATGTTCTTTATACCCTCATGATGCATGAAACTAGACTTGAGCAACAACATGCTCATTCTCAAATCTCCCTCTTGAACACCACTGCCAACATGGCAACTTACTCTCAGCACTCCACTCGTGCTTCTACTGGTAGTCGAACCAACCACGTCACAGCTGATCTTTCCAATCTCACTATTCAGAATCCTTACACTGGGAAAGAACAACTAGCAGTTGGTAATGGTTCTAAGCTTCCTATCTCCCATGTTGGCTCTTCCTATCTTTCTTCATCCTCCATTTCTCCTATCCAGTTAAATAACATTCTTCATGTCTCTAACATCACCAAAAATCTATTGAGCATTTCCCAATTGGCAAAGGATAATCCCATTGTTGTTGAATTTAATGATTCTTGTTGTATTTTTAAAGACAAAACTACAAGGAGGACTCTACTTCGGGGGCTGCTCCAGAATGGCCTGTACAGCCCTAAACCAGCATCTCCTCAGAGATGGCCAATCTAATCTTCATCCTCCACTTTCCACTCTGCCTTATCAGCTGAATCAAGTGTAAATGAGTGGCATGCTCATTTAGGGCATCCAAATGCTACTGTATTGAAACACATTTTGCAATCAATGAATTATAATTTTCAGTCTCCTAATTCTTCTTTCAAATTTTGTGATTCACGTCAATATGGCAAGCACCACAAACTCCCATTTTAGACACATGCAATTTTTGCCACACAGCCTCTAGAAATAGTTTATACCAATGTTTGGGGTCCTAGTCCTCTTCCTTCTACCACTGGACATAGATACTATCTCATCTTGTTGATGCCTTCTCTAGATTCACTTAGTTGTATCCACTCAAACACAAATCAGAAACTATGGCAGCATTCATTCAATTTAAATCTTTTGTTGAATTACAGTTGAATCATAAAATTAAGGCCTTACATAGTGACATAAGAGGGGAATTCACAGTTTTAAAACCTTTTCTCACTACCCATGACATTCAAACCCATTTTAGCTGCCCTTACACCTATCAGCAAAATGGGATTCCTGAACGCAAACATAGGCATGTGACTGAAGCTGGACTCACTTTACTTTCTCATGCCAACTTACCTCTCAAATTTTGGTTAGACGCTTTCCAAACAGCCACTTATCTTATCAATTATCTACCTACCCCTGTGCTCGGATATATATCCCCATTTCAGAAATTATTCAACAAACCTCCCTCCTATACTCATCTTAAAGTCTTCGGCTATGCTTGTTTCCCATTTCTCAGATTCTACAACAAACATAAGTTTGGCTATCACACTAGCAAATGCATTTTTCTAGGTTATAGTCCTACTCACAAAGATTATAAATGTCTACATCCTACAGGCCACATCTACATCTCTCGCCATGTCACCTTCAATGAACATGAATTTCCTTACTCCACCTTGTTTTCATCTTCTCCTCCATCTGCCAATCCTCCTTCTAGTCTAACTATTTCTACCCTCACGGATACTCTACAGGTCATTCCAGTGCACCCCCTACGGTGAATACTTCTCTGCAGTCTTCTTCTTCTGAACCCTCAAATTAGGTAACTTCTTCTCCTTCTTTTCCAGCACCTGCATCCTTTTCTCCTCACCTTTCTTCTCCTTCCAGTGTTTCCAATTTACACTCTATGCAGACTCGTTCTAAGAGTGGCATTTTCAAGCCAAAGGTCTACACTACCTCTCTTTCTCCTTTAGCACATAAATTCTCTGAACCTACCTCACCAGTTATTGCTCTCTCTGATCCTAAGTGGCACCAAGCAATGTCTGAAGAAGTTCAAGCCCTGCAGAAAAATCACACATGGAATTTGGTCCCTTATGACTCCTCTAAATCGATTCTTGGTACAAGATGGGTGTTTCGCATTAAATGTGACTCTACTGGGGCCATTGCCAAATACAAGGCCCGTTTTGTAGCTAAGGGGTTCCATCAAATACATGGTCTTGACTTTATCGAAACCTACAGCCCAGTGGTTAAGTCCTCAACCATTTGGGTCATCTTATCCCTTACAGTAAGTCACAATTGGGCTATTCAGCAAGTGGATATTAATAATGCTTTCCTAAATGGAAATTTGGTTGAAGAAATCTACATTCGCCAACCTGAAGGTTTTGAAGACCCCACTTTTCCTAATCATATCTGCAGATTAAATAAGGCTCTCTATGGTCCTAAGCAAGCTCCCCGAGCTTGGTACACCACTCTAAAGTCCGCCCTTCTCCAATGGGATTTTCACCAATCACTATCTGATACGTCTCTCTTTTACAGATCTGTCAATGGTATTGTCCTACTCCTACTCATCTATGTTGATGACATTCTAGTCACCGGCAACTCCACTACAGCAATCAACTCAATCATCCTGCAATTAAACACAAAATTTGCACTGAAAAATCTTGACAATCTCAATCATTTTCTCAGATTTGAAGCTTACATAAATGAGTCCGGATTATACCTTTCTCAGCGCCAATACACGCTGGATATTTTGGCACGAACCAATATGATGAACTACTCTCCTTGCTCGACTCCCCTGGCCACTGACACCAAGCTTTCAGCTACTGATGGTCCTCTGTTCGCCAATCCCACTCTCTACCACAGCACTATCGGAGCTCTTCAATACCTGTGTCACACCAGACCCGACATTATTTATGTCATCAATCGCCTCAGTCAATTTCTATCTACTCCTCACGACTCTCACTGGGTTGCTTACAAACGGGTCTTACGGTATCTCAAGGGTACCACTGGTTATGCTCTCCTTTTTCGACCCTCACCTAATCCTCTCTCTCTCCAGGCTTATATCGACTCCGATTGGGGTGGCAATCCCGACGATAGGAAGTCGACAACTGGGGGTTGTGTCTTCCTAGGGGGTAACTTAGTGTTCTGGACATCCAAGAAACAGACTACCGTGGCCAGATCTAGTACCGAAGCCGAGTATCGTGCCCTAGCTCAAGTTTCTACAGAGGTGATTTGGTTGCACTCACTGTTAAAGGAACTCGGTTTCACTCTCAAAAACACACCTATTCTCTAGTATGACAACAACGGAGCACGGTCTCTAGCCCTAAATCCAGTGTTCCACGCTCGAACAAAACACATCGAGGTCGATGTGCATTTCATCCGAGACAGAATAGAGAAGAAGGAATTGGAAGTTTGCTACATACCCACTGAAAATCAAGTAGCTGATTTACTTACCAAGCTTCTCACGACGGTCCGATCGGTGGCACTGCTATCCAAGCTCAATGTCGCCGTTCATCCCCATTTTCGCTTAAGAGGGGCTGATGGAGATAGAGCTTGTGGGTCGGTTTCTCACTTGACCCAACCAACACACATTCAACCAGTCCAAACAACAAAAGAGAAAGCAGAAGCCCAAGCCAACTCTAAATGCTTCTAGAGCATTCCAATCTGTCCACATGCACCTGTACAGCACACACGAAAATACCACACAACAAATATCCAGTACAATGATAATATGTCAGAATCGGTTACAAATTATAGCCATTGGATTATAACAACTTAAGATCAATGGACAAAATTCATTGATCTCTTTGTATAAATTCATTGTACATCTTGTCAATAAAATCATGTCAGTATCACAAATTTTCTCAAAGTTTTATAAACTGAAAGTGGATAAGAGGTGTGGGTAATCAGTTTATAAGGTAAGAGGCAGTTTTCAGAGCATACGTCCAAAATGAAACAGGTAGAGAGGCTTGATGAAGTAAGGTGAGAGTGGTTTCAATTACATGTCTATGTCTATGTGCAGCAGACCCATTATGTTGAGGAATGTATGGTGGAGTTTGAAGATGAGTAATGCCGTGATTTTCAAAGAACTGCTTTAATTTTTGGTATTCACCGCCTCCATCAGAATAAACTGAAACAATGGATTGTTTGAAAAAAATTTCGACAAGTTGTTTAAATTTGGGAAAGACAGAGAATAAAGCATATTTCTGTTTCAAGGGATATAACCAAATATATTTTGAATAATGATAAAAAAAATAACATAATAAGAAAAACCATCAATAGAGGTAATAGGGGCAGGTCCCTATAAATTTGTGTAAAGAAGCTCAAGTGGGTGGGAACTAGGCAGACTAGATTTACCGAAAGGCTGTCTATGAGACTTATTACATGAACATGAGTTACAATATAGAAGACTGCTAGATGATGCCGGCAACAGAAGTAGAAATTGATTGAAGATATAGTTGAAATAAGAAGGTAATCAATATTTATTAAGATACTAAAATAATCTAAATACAGGGGTATTTATCATTATGTTGACAACCATCTTTTAGCTAAAGATCCTACAATCAAGTTCCTAATTTATAGTTTCCTATTTTACAATGAATACAAACAAATCTCTGAAACCAAAGAAGGTATACAATCAAATCTCTAATAAAATCAAATCTTAAATACTTCAACTTCCACATACTTGGTATGATCATATTGTACCAGATTATGAGCAATATCACAAGCAGCCTCGCTATCACAATGTAGTCGAACAGGTTGTGTTGGCGAATAACCCAAATCTGATAAGAGAAGCTTGAGCCATAAAAGTTCACATAATCCAAGCGCCATGCCTCTAAATTCTGCCTCTGCACTTAACCGGGCAACAACATTTTGTTTCTTGCTCCTCCAAATAACAAGATTGCCTCCCACAATGGTAAAATAATTGGAAGTGGACCTTCTATCATTTATAGATCCAACCCAATCGGCATCAGTATATACTTCAACATTCAGATGGTCTACATTTTTTCTGAATAAGATTCCCTTCCCTGGAGCAGATTTCAAGTACCTCAAAATGCGCATAACTACCATCATGTGTTGTTCTCCAGGATTATGCTTAAATTGACTTACAACACTTAAGGCATAAACAAGATTTGGCCTTGTGTGTGCTAGGTACATCAATCTTCCAACAAGTCTTTGTTATCTCAATTTATCAACCGGAACTTGATTTGGTTCAACAAAAAAACTTCAGTGCCTCTTCAAGAGGTGCATCAACTGGTTCACAAGCTGACATACCGGTTTCATTTAACAAATCTAAAGTATATTTTCGTTGAGACAAGAAAATACCCTTAGATGATCTCAAAACTTCAATTTCGAGGAAAAAATTCAAAGAACCAAGGTCCTTCATTTCAAATTCTTGAGATAAATAATCTTGAAGTGCTTTCCTTTCATCGGGATCATTTCCAGTGACCACTATGTCATCGGCGTATACAATGAGAGCTGTAATTTTATCTTGTCGTTTCTTTATAAATAAAATGTGATCTGTATTGCATTGAGTATAACCACAAGATACCATAGCCTTGTAAATCTCCCAAACCAAGCCCTTGGAGATTGCTTTAGCCCGCCATACAATGATTTTTTTAATTTTCACACTTTATGACTGTATGCTTCAGGTACCGTACATCCCAGAGGGAGATCCATATAAACTTCTTCTAATAATTATACATGAAAAAGCATTTTTTACATCAAATTGATGTAATGGCCAATCCAAATTTACAGGTAGGGATAACAAAACTCAAACTGTGTTGATTTTAGCGACTGGTGCAAAAGTCTCAGTATAGTCAATCCCATAGTTATGAGTGTATCTCTTGCCCACCAACCGCGCTTTAAACTGCTCAATCGTGCCGTTAGCCTTGAATTTGATAGTATATATCCATCGACATCCAACGGTTTTCTTTCTTGGTGGACAGTCAACAAGCTCCTAAATATTATTTTTAATCAAGGATTTCATTCCTCATTCGTGGTTGCTTTCCATCTCAGATCACCTACGGCTTCGTGTACACAGTTAGGAATAGCTACAGTAGATAATTGATTTATAAATGATTGATTTGATTTCAACAATTGATGGTTAGACATATAATGACTCATTTGGTATTTATCCTTACTAGAAATTTCACGTTCATATGTGGGTTTGGAAATACCTCTGTTGTGTCTTGAAGGTAGTTGTCGTCTAGATAGTTCAAGGACATCCTCGGTCGACAACGATTGGTTTGGTACTACTTCTTGTGCCGCATCAGTTGCTTTTGGCTCCGCTACTTGTGTGACGTCAATTGCTTGTGGTTCATCACCTTCCAAATCCACTTGTTCAAATAAATCCATGTTATCTTCCAATTCTTGATTACTTTCCAATTCTCAATTTTCAATCAAATCTCTAGATTCAAATATGTGAATATCATAATCAAGAGGTAGAACTTCCTCATTGCTCTCCCCTTGAAGATATAGCTTAAAAGGAAAGTACATAGAGTCCTCGTGAAATACTACATCAAATGTAACAAACATCTGTCGAGTGGGAGGATGATCGCATTGGTACCTTTTCTGATGGGTAGCATATCTTACAAAGACATAGCATAAAGCACGAGGCTCTAATTTATTGCGTTGTTGCTTGTGAAGGTGTAAATATGCGACACAACCAAAAACATGAGGATTCAGATTTGGGACCATTGATTCCATCCCCATTTTAGAGAGATATTCAAATGGCATTTGATAATTAATAGTACTACAAGGAATTCGATTAATCAAGTATGTTGCAATGGTGAGTGCTTCTCCCCAGTAGAATAATGGCATATGAGCTTCTATCAAGAGCGCTCGAATAACCTCTAATAAGTGATGATTCTTTCTCTCAGCCACCCCATTCTGTTGGGGTGTTTTAGGACAAGTAGTTTGATGAAGGATTCCTTTTGTTCTCAAGTATTGTTGAAGCTCATGGCTTAAATACTCCCCTCCATTATCACTATGTAAAACTTTCACCTGTGCATTGTATTGAGTAGAAATCATTTTGTGGACGTTTTGAAACAACATATTTACTTCACCTTTAGTTTTCATCAAGCAAACCCACACCATCCTCGTACAATCATCGATAAAAGTTACAAACCAGCGAGATCCACCTAAGCTATCTACTTTGGACAGACCCCAAACATTAGAGTGTATAAGCATAAAAGGAGTCAAACTTTTATTCATACTAGATGGAAACAATGCACGATGGCTTTTTGCAAGTTCACAAACTTCACATCGAAGACTAGAAACATCAAGGTTTATAAATAATCTAGGAAATAACCTTTTAAGATGGCCAAAAGAAGTATGTCCTAGACTTCGACACCATAACCAAACATCTTAATTTCCTCCTTTTTCTTTTGAACTGTCCACTGCTAATGCTTGATGCAATTTATTTGAGTTGAGTTCCTCTAGATCCAAGTAATACAGCTTTACTCATTTAGTACTATAACCAATCGTCTGCCTCATTCGAATGTCCTTAAACACACAATACTCAGGCCAAAAAATCATAACACAAGATAAAGTGGCAGTAATTTGAGAGACAGAAAAAAGATTATAATCCAAAGAGGGTATAACTAGAACAAAATCCAAATTTAAAATTTTGTTCAGAGATAAGGACCCTTCCCCAATGACAGGAGCTGACGAGCCATTGGAAGTGGAAATAAATTTTTGTGAAGAGGATTTAAGTGGTGAAAACTGTCTAGAATCAAATGGCATATGATTCGTTGCACCGGAATCAATTATCTATGTACTATTAGAAACAGGTATATATGAATTTAAAGCCTTACCACCGATACCTCCTATTGCAACTAAGGCCAAAGATTTTGTAGCAGCGACATCTACGTTTATGTCTGTGTTTGTTGTTGCAGCAATAGAGGCTTTATTTGATTGCCTTTTCCTTGAGTCACGGGTGTGATCCCACCATTCTGGGTACCCGACAAGTTCGAAGCACCGATCTTTTGTATGATTAGACTGATCACAGTGAGTACATTTGAAGGTAGATTTCTTTGATTGATTGGGCTTCACTAGATCTTTTTGGTTGGACTTGTTTCTACTCACGAAGGTTGAAGCTTCTTCCTTTTCAAGTTTTGTATTCATGGTTGCATGCCGAATAGATTCACGACGAACTAGTGAGTAACACTCTTGTAATTCAGGAACTGGTTCTGATCGATGATTTCTGCAAGTGCACAGAATTGTCCTAGTATCTACACAGCGAATATTCTAAAGTCGTCTCCCTCAAGGACTAATTCATTCACCAGTCAAATTAACTCTAACTAATTGCATGTTATCGACAGAAAGTTATAAAAGTGATTGGAGTTGGGTGATTAATAAATTGTAAGTTATAACAAGAAATCAGGAAAAAGATCGATTTAAGGATTTAGAAATAAAGGTAGGGTTCACCCCTTCAAAAGGTTGACTTGCACAATATGAAACTAGTCGAATGTTAGGCTATGAAAACAGTTGCACTATTTTACCTATATCCTTTCTCAAAGCATACAAGAGCATTCAGCTAGAGAAACACCATTTCTCAATTTATGAACTCACTAACCAAATCTATTAAGAACAAGCAACCTCAAGCTCTCACCCTAGCTTAGGTTATCTCTAACTCTAAATCCAAGGTGTTCATCTTCCTAGAACATGAATCATGGTTCACTCTTCAGTATATCCTATGATTCCTAAGTTTGCATCTATGGAGATCAAGCATAGAGACAATACTGAAGTTCAAAGAAGATGAACATAGCCCATAAATTTTCATTAAACATTGAACTATCCATATCATACAATGCTCCTTCAAATAGGCTACATCCCTCACCCTAAATGAGGTTAGTTCTTGAACATTGCAACAAAAATCATACACATAAAGATGCTCAACATTAAGAAAGAGTAGAGAGACAAAGTAGCAGAAACATAAGAGTGACAGCGTCAATCCCAAAAATTCCCTATCTCCCTCTTATTTTGTGCCTACCAGATGTAGTAACTTCATTTTCAGTGTCCAGCCCCCTTATTTGGGTCTAAATAGTGAGTATTTATAGTCCTCCCGTCCCAAGAAACCTAATTTTTTGAAACAGGGGAGTGTTAGCCGCCAATGTCCGTTAAACGAACGCGCATGTCCGTTTAACGGACCTTTTCGAGTCTACAATGGTGTTCTACCGGGTGATGTCCGTTAAACGGACATGTGTGTTCGTCTAACGGACCTTCTCAGGTCTGGAAAGTCCTCTTGTCAATTGATGTCCGTTAAACAGACATGTGTGTCCATCTAACGGACCTTCTGGGGTCTGGAAAGTCCTCTTGCCAATTGATGTCCATTAGACGGACACACATGATGTCCATTAAACGGACATGTGTGTCCGTCTAACGGACATGGCCCAATCCAGCAAGTTGACGCCTTTGACCTTCCAATTGACCTAATTTCTTCTCGGAGTCTTCTCGAAAGTTGCAGAGCTAGGAATTCTCTTTGCAATCATTCTTGAGTGGCTTTGATCCGGCATCCACAAGGAAAGTTTTGCCCTTTTTCCCCAAAATCTACCATTTGTACCTATCAAGCAATACAATCAGAGTGTCAGAGAATTACTGAATAAAACTTCAAATCCATAGAGAAATAAGTCAAATTAAATCCAAATCATCCCAAAATCATCTACAACAAATTTGACTTATCAAATTCCCCCACACTAAAGTTGTTGCTTGTCCCTAAGCAACCTACAGAAACTCACTATCAGAACCTAAACTGAGTTATTGATTCCACTTTTGTAGGTGCACGGTGACATTTAGCCTATGTCACAAGCCTTTGAACCACTATGTGTCCATAATGGAGGAGTTATAGTCTCCTGAGGGTTTACTTAAAACGAATGGTGCCCACAAACATTTCTTTTTCATCATTCCACACCTAATCATCACCATAGTTCATTCCAATAAGTCGAATGCATTATAAGTGGGAATTGGACTTGGAAGTAAGATCACATAATACCTCATAATTTTGATCACACTTCAGTAACAATGAGATTCCATAATGCTTCAATCAGTCAAAATCACGTGCTAAGAATGAAGTCTCTCATGCAATGTTTTTGTTCGCACAAAAAGTGTTTAAGGGTTACTCTCAATCATCTTCCCATGCATGTCACTTACCATAAGCTTGCATTTTATCTACTTCTCCACTATTCCCATCTATGACATGTCCATGAATCAAAAAGGTCTTTAATTCTTAGGTTACAATGGGGCCATGGGTGAAGTGGGTTATGAACAAAGGGATAGGAATTCAAATATTCAACAATTAGTAGAGCCGACTTCACAATCCCTAACTTTACATTAGATCATGGAACTCAACCAATTCTATTGTTACGTTTTTTTTACTTTGGAGTCCGAATTGTGCATGCTTTGCTTATAATGGACTCAATTCCATTTCTTTGGCACAAGTTTTTTTTTCTTTTTTTTTTAAACAAACATTGCTGCTTTTCGCATGCTTTTTGACTTGTTATACTCAATTACCCCCACAATTTTTCCTTTGTATCCCTCTCAAAAGAGGTAGTGAATGTACAACTTTGATAGCTCTACTAACCATTGAATAAGGGTAAACTTGTTTTCCTTAGTTTAAGGTTCTTTGGAGTAGTAGGTATACAAAGAACATGGCTCAACTACAATCACTAAGCTCAAGGGGTTCACTAGGGGATTGATATATAGGAAGGGTTAGCTATTTGGCTCAAGATCATTCCTAATGCCTTTTATCATTTCTAAGACATACCATAGCATGATTATGTAACCTTGAAGAGATGTGATGCAAGTTCTAGAAGTGGGCATACATGGAAGAGAAAATCATAGCACTCACAAGAGAATAGGATTGAGTGCAATCCTTTAGGCTCAATTTAGCTCACTTGGCTATGTTTCCTCATTCCATAGCACAATCATTCAACCAATTTGACATTACACATCCCATTGTAACAAGATATGCAATCCACATTAATCATATTATGCGTCCTACTCAAAGCCAATCTCATCCATAATGCAATTAACTCAGGGAATGAAAGTATAATGACAATTAGACATAAAAGATGTTAAAATTAGACCAATAGACAATGAAAAAAAACCCAAATTCCCCCACACTTAAAAGTCACATTGTCCTCAATGGCATAAAAATGAACAAGGAAAATAATGTACTTAACGAAAAGCAAGGCAGAGGTGAGGGAACCCCCTGAAAAGTGTAGTGTCCATTAAGTATTGCCCTGAAAAATGCAGAGTACACATCAAAACCCAAAATAGATAATGAAAAAGTAACAAAAGTTAATGGTACCATGTACCACGGACAAAATAAAAGTACGGTCTAAATACAATGCATAATGTATGTGAGGCAAAAAGGGAAGTGCCAAGCCCTAAGCTTCAAGGCTCTGGTGGTGGTGGGTGATGGGCTTCCATGAAAGTCTTCAGCATGGCTTCCAGTCGCCTCTGTGAACCTGTGAGCTCGACCACTTCTGATTGAAGGACACGGATGTTAGCATCCATTCACTGCCAGTTGGGGGCATCGGCAGAAGGTGGAGGTGCTCGTGATCCTTGTGGAGTATCATCGTGGGGCCTTGACCGATGCGGATTGACCCATCCATAGGGGGCATTGTCGTCAAACTCAAACTCTCGCATTTGATCCGCAGCGATAACATCCCCCTCATCGGTAATAGCTACCACTTCATCTCGTTTAATGACCTGCAGCTTATGGAACAGTTGACTCAATAGCATCGGGAAGACAAATGCCTTGGTGTCTGTTTTGTGGTAGACCACTTGCCACATGGCAGTCATCCTTAGTTTAGCTGCAGTGATGCCCTGGAACTGGTCGTCATAGAAAAACATCTTATCCAAGATGAATAAGTCTTCATTTCTGAGAAACCCTGAATCACTAGCCTTAGGTATCACATTATGAGCAAGCACATAGGCAATCAACCTCGGGGCTACATCCAGGTGCTTACAGTGCACAAAGTAGCGTTGACCCGATGGACGCCAAACCCTGTGAACCCCAAGTCGATCCCTGGCGTCCTCCTTGGTCCAAGCTTCATCACAAGAGAAGCTGGTCTGCTTATCAAAAGATGGGGCATTGCCTCCCATTGGTAGCTCTAGGTGGTTGCAGATCAGCTCCTCGGTGATCACCACCTCTTCTCCATTGACTCGCGAGGTGAGCACTAGTGGTTGTTTACCCGTCACTACACTTAGGTTGGCATAAAATTGCTTGACTGCCTCGGGGTAGTAAGTGCCCTTAAGGGTCAACAACTTGCCCCAAAGGAATTTATCTAAATTTGCTTGCACCCGATGCTTCTCATCAATTAGGTCTGCCACGGACACCTCAATCACAAACTTATTATTTTTCTTCTTATAGTACCAAGCCTCACACTGCTCATTGATGAATATCGGCGGTTCGGGGATCAGTTCCTCCTGGATCAAAATTTTCCCTATCACCGACCGAGAGGATTGCCCAGCATTCTTCCTTATCGTTTGCTTAAATCGCGACATGATAGAATAATCCAAATTTAATGTCAGCAAGACGCACTAAAAGAATTATCGGTTCAATCACAACCTACCCTCTGTAGTCCCAAGCAGTGGTCAAAACCAATTCCAATCAACCCTAAAAGGTAATGCACTCTCAATCTCCGTCAACAATTCACCTCAAAGTTCACTACCTATGCAATTCAAATGAGCAATTACTGGGCAAAATCACCATTTACAAGCACTTCAGCATCTTAGACTTCCAAAAGCAAAGTTCACTTCTCCATGTAAATGGGTAACCCTAATCTCAACAAAATCTCTTACCTGACTCAAGTTCGTGCAACCTAGCTTCAAGATGATGGCTAGGTGACTCTCCCGATGCTCTTGCAGTTGAGAGCTTGAAGAGTTACCAACTTCCACGCTTCTCTTAACACCTTCGTCCTTTGTCCACAAGAGGAGCAATAGTCCTATATATAAGAGATGGGGGGAAAGGAGTGTAAGGGAAAGAGTGGGGAACAAGAAAGGTAGGTGAAAGGAGATGTTATAGTGGTCGAAGATAGGGGAGAAGAAGGTGGAGGGTGCCGGTGTCCAGAGAAAGAGAGGGAGAGACTGAGAGTACGGGAAAGGAAGAAGGGATTCAAATTAAAATCCGACGATGTCCGTTAAACAGACATGTGTGTCCGTTTAACGGACAGTTACGAATGAAAGTGTGTATATGGAGCTTCTGTGTCTGTTAAATGGACATGGTGGTTGTCCGTTTAACGGACCTTCACGGGTCAAATTGTGTATTGAAGGCAACCAATGTCCGTTAAACGGATATACACATTTTTTTTCAAAATGTTGCCCTACTTTCCTTCTTTCCTTCTGTCCTTTGTAAGATTTCCTAGGGCTATATGCATCATATGCAAATGCAAAACTTGACAAAACATCAACATATTATAAACAAGAATTGTCACTTACCTTTTTCCATGCTTAATTCGAGTCTCACCTCTAAGTTTTGGGAATATTCAGACCCCACCATTCCTCATGTTGCTTGAGAATGCCCCTAAAGTGCTTCGCAAAACTCATCCCTTAATATACAAGCATAATTAAGCACGACAAACTGAAGATACCACAAGATAAAAGGGAACTCAACAACAAAACAAAACAAAAAGAAGTAACAAAAGAGAGTTAGAAATATTAGGTTGCCTCCCAACAAGCGCTAAATTTAAAGTCCTTAGCTAGACTCGGCCACTTGGTCATCAACCTTGAAATATGACGGTGGAAATGCATCCCACTATTTCTCCCTCGAAATAGTGCTCAAGTCTTTGGCCATTGACCACAAAGGGCATTTGATCATGCCGCCTAATTTCCACTGCTCCATGGGGATATGTCCTTGTTATTACGAACGGCCCCGACCATCTGGATCTTAGTTTTCCCAGGAATAGTTTCAGGAAAGAGTTGAATAGCAACACCTTTTGGTCGGGTTTGAATTCTCTCCACAGGATACACTTGTCATGGAAAGCCTTGGTTCTCTCCTTGTAAATACGAGCATTATCAAAAGCATCAAGACGGAATTCATCCAGCTCATTCAGCTCCAGTAACCTTCTTTGCCCTGCTTCCTTGAGATCAAAATTTAGCTTCTGGATTGCCCATAATGGTTTGTGTTCAATTTTAACCAGGAGATGGCAGGATTTCCCAAAAATGAGCCTATAAGGTGACACCCCTAAGGGAGTTTTATATGCTGTTCGGTAAGCCCATAGAGTGTCATCCAGTTTTAATGCCTAGTCTTTTCTTGAGGTATTAACCATCTTTTCTAAAATTTGCTTGATTTCCCAGTTAGACACCTCGACTTGCCTGCTGGTTTGAGGGTGGTAGGTGGTTCCAAACTTGAAATGACACCCATACTTTGATAATGGTGATTATGAAAGTGTACACCATTATCACTTATTATAGCTCTTGGGATGCCAAACCGTGAGGATATGTGCTTCTTGACAAATTTAACTACGCTGGCCCCCATGTTGTTTGACAATGCTACCGCTTTCACCTACTTAGAGACATAATTCATAGCCACGAGGATCTATTCATTTCCAAACGACATTGAAAACGGTCCCATAAAATCCAGACCCCACACATCAAAAAGCTCTACCTCTAGGATCCTAGATTGAGGCATCTCGTGCTTCCTACTGATATTTCCAGTCCTCTGGCACTTATCGCATGTCATGATGAAAGTCTTAACATCCTTGAATAGAGTCGGCCAGTAGAGTCTGGATTGTAAAACCTTTGCTGCTGTCTTGTTGGCCCCGTGGTATCCTCCATATAAGGAGGCATGACAGTGATGTAGAACAGATTGCATTCCTTCATCCAGTACACACCTTCTGATTACCCTGTCGGCACATCTTTGAAATAGCAATGGATCTTCCCAAAAGTAGTTTCTCACTTCAGCTAAGAATTTCTTTCGACTATGGTACGAATAGTCAAAGGGGATAATGTCGGACACCAGGAAATTGACATAATCCACAAACCAAGGGATGTCATTCTTTACCGACCACAGATTTTCATCAGGAAAGGTATCGTTGATTGGCTCCTCCACTTGCTTGCCCTCCTGTTCCAGTCATGACAAATGGTCGGCCTCTAAATTCTCTGATCTCTTTTTGTCTCAAATTTCCAAGTCGAATTCCTGCAAAAGTAAAATCGATCTGATTAATCTCGGTTTTGCATCTTTTTTTGTGAGAAGATATTTTAAAGCAGAATGGTCAGTGTAAACAATAACTTTGGAGCCGACTAGGTAAGATCTAAATTTGTCAAAAGCATAAACTACTGCTAGCAATTCTTTGTCGACTGTTGCATAATTAAGTTGAGCATCATTAATAATCTTGCTAGCATAATAAATGACATGTAGTTTCTTATCCTGTCGCTGCCCCAAGATAGCTCTGAGTGTAAAATCACTTGCGTCACACATCAATTCAAATGGGAGGTTCCAATCCAGTGCGGCCATTACAGGAGTTGATGTCAGTTCCTTCTTCAACCTGTCAAAAGCAGAAAGGCATTCATCAGTAAATTCAAAAGGGACATCTTTTTGCAAAAGAGCACATAGAGGTCAAGAAATTTTTGAAAAGTCCTTGATGAATCGATGATAGAACCCGGCGTGTCCTAGAAAGCTCCGTATTGCCCTGACTGAAGTAGGAGGTGGCAATTTGTTGATAACCTCAACTTTGGCGGGATCTACTTCAATCCCATCATTGGAGATCTTATGGCCGACGACGATTCCTTCTTGCACCATAAAATGGCACTTTTCCCAATTGAGCACCAAATTAGTGTCCTCGCATCTTTGCAGAACCTGTTCTAGGTTAAACAGACATGCATCAAAGGATGACCCAAAAATAGAAAAATCGTCCATAAATGCCTTAATGATATTCTCCACCATGTCGGAGAATATTGACATCATGCAGCGTTGGAAAGTGGCAGGAGCATTACATAACCCAAAGGGCATCCTACGATACGCAAATGTACCATAAGGACATGTGAATGTGGTCTTCTCCTAATCCTCTAGGGCTATCGAGATTTGGTTATAACCTGAATAACCATCTAGAAAGCAGTAATACTCATGCCCTATTAGTCTCTCCAACATTTGATCAATAAAGGAAGAGGGAAGTGATCCTTCCTAGTAGCTGCATTCACCTTCCTATAGTCTATACATACTCTCCATCCCGTCACAACCCTAGTAGAAATCAGTTCATTCCTATCGTTCGAGACAACGGTTATGCCACCCTTCTTAGGCACTACCTGCACTGGACTTTTCCAAGGGCTATCAAAAATAGGATAGATAATCCCTACATCAAGCAATTTAAGTACCTCGGATCGCACAACTTCCTTCATGTTAGGATTGAACCGCCTTTGACTTTCCACACTAGGTTTGTGGTTCTCTTCCATCAGGATCCTGTGAACACAAATAGAAGGGCTGATCCCTTTTATGTCAGCAATATTCCAAGCAATAGCTAATTTGTGTTCACGTAATATTCTTAACAGCTTCTCCTCTTGAGAGGAATCCAAAGAAGCAGAAATGATGACTGGGTATGTATTTTCTTCTCTCAAAAAGGCATATCTCAAATGAATTGGAAGCCGTTTAAGTTCGGGATTTGGTGGGCTTAGTATGGATGGCAATAGTTTAGGTTTTGAAGGGCCCAATTCTTCAATTTGGGGTCTATACCTAAAACCATTACCCTGCAACCTGTAGGCACATTCCATTAACTCATTATCCAATTCCGTTGGTTCTATTCCTAGGATCAAGCATGCTTCTAAAACATCATCACATAGTAATTGGGGAACAGATTCGGTAATAAAGGAATCAATTACATCAATTCGGTAAGTCACCTTGTCAAAAGAGGGACCTCTCAACACTTTGAAAATGTTAAACTCCTCTTTCTCATCACCTACTCGCAAGCTTACCATTTGTGACATCAATTAAGGCTTCACCCATGGCTAGGAATGGTCTTCCCAAAATTATGGGAACCCACATGTCAAACTCCATCTCAAGCACAACAAAATCAGCAGGAATTATAAGCTTACCAACCTTTACTAGTAAGTCTTCAACTATACCAATAGGATATCGAATTGATCTGTCGGCAAGCTGTAACGAAATTATGGTTAGTTTGAGTTCACCGATTTCCAACCTGTTATATAAAGATAATGGAATAAGATTAATGCTTGCACCAAGGTCACATAAGCATTGAAAAATGTTAGATTCGTCAAAGTGACAAGGTATAGTGAAACTCCCTGGATCCTTTAACTTAGGAGGTAGTTTGTTTTGTAAAATAGAACTACACTCCTCAGTTAGGGCGATTGTAGCGAAGTTATAAAGTTTCTTTTTGTTGGAAATGATCTCCTCAAAAACTTGATGTACGTCGGCATTTCCGCAAGGGCTTCTGTAAGAGGAAGATTGATGTGAATTTTCTTGAACAGATCAAGAAACTTCTGGAACTTCGAATCGTCCTTCCACTTCCTCGCCCTTTGGGGGTATGGTATGGGTGGTACAAAAGTGAAATCCAACCGAGATGGTGGTTCATTCTTTTGAGATGGTCCTGTCGGCTCCTCCCCTTCATCTGTCTGTTCTTCTTCTACCTTCTGTACCCCCTTTGTCTTCGAGACTGCCCCTTCTATAATCTTACCGCTTCTTAGAACGACTGCCATGCAATCTTGTTTTGGATTCACTTAAGTGTTACTAGGCAGCTTCCCCCTTCCTCTTTCACTAACTTCCCTTGCCACTTGACTGATTTGCACTTCCAAATTCCTAATCGCTGATTGATTTGGTTGAATGTTCTGCTCCATTCTGTTCATTGCTTGAGAACTGGCTTGGGTGTTTCGATCCATTTTGCCCATAAGCTGAGAAAACATATCCTCAAGTTGGTCTACCTTTTTCTCCTATGGTGAGGAAAATTGTTGGGGAGCAGAAGTTAAAGGGGCTGAGTAATGCTATTTTCCTAGTGTTGGGAACCCTGGTGGCCCCATTGGTTTGGCTACACCTTGATTCTTCCAGGAAAAGTTCGGGTGGAATTTCCAACCTTTATTATGTTAGAGTAGTGCCCTAAAGGCAATCGTCTTTAGCGCGTTTTGTACAAAGTGGTGTACAATCTTTATGTATGAATAAAGAAAGGCATGTTTCATTAATTTGGTGTTCATTATTTATGAATTGATGTTGATCAATAAACCTATTAATGAA
>JAOTAX010000003.1:31875285-31891015 GCA_025629825.1 Erythroxylum guanchezii | reverse complement strand
TTCTTTTCTTCTTTTTCCTAGTCATTCACGACAATGCTTCTTTAACTCCTCCCTTGTTTTATTTCTTCTTCATTTAATGACATACAAAGACTAACATGCCCCTTCTTATAAGCCTTTAACCTTAAAAACCTAAGCAAATTTCCTAAAATGCCCTTACTTCATCTTATTCTTTTAATTCTAACAATTCATCAAAATTCTAATTTAACTAAAACCCTTCATTTAATAACCTTAACCTAAGCAAATAAAACCTAAATTAATTCTAATTAAAAGAAAAATTAATAAACTACACCTAAAAATAATTTAAACAAACCTATTTAATAAAAAAAAAGAAATCGGGGCCTAACAATTAGTGTATCAATACGAAACTATTGGCATAAAATAGGAGGAGACCATAGACTAATTCTTTGGACGCTTCAACAGCATCATCACAACCTTAAAGAACTTGGGAAAAATATATCCTAATGACAAGCTGATAACAAAGATTCGGAGGTCACTACCAAAGGAATGGAGACCTAAGGTGATAGCTTTAGAAATGGCAAAGGATCTAGATACTATTTCACTTGATTGGCTATGAAGAAATCTGGTGATCCATGATACCGAGCTTAGGTGAGACAAAAGATTCTCCTACAGAAAAGGAATGACACTAAAAGCAACTGACGACTCAAATGGTGATGAAAGTGACACTGAGTTATAAATGGATGGAGATGACGAATTAAACTTTATGGTCAGAAAATATGTCCGCTTCTATAAAAAGAAGCTGATGAAGAAAAGAGAAGGAAACAAAAAAGCTGGAAACAACAGGTTTCCATTAAAAGGCAGCAGTAGCAATAGTAATACACAAAACAATCAAATCATATGTTAACACTGCAAGAAGCCTAGACACACAAGAACAGAATGCCCTCTTATTCAAAAGGATAAGTCATAGATCAGAAAATCTAGAAAGCAAGCAATGACTGTAGCTTATTCATATAAGGATTTTGAAAATTTTGACGAAGAAGAACTAGAAGAAGTCAGCTACGTTTGCTTCATAGCTGAATCAAAAGATGATAAGGTATATTATTCTGCTTTGATATTAAAGGTGATGAATTGAAAAATGCATATCATGAATTGCATGATTAGTATAAAAGGTTGACAGTGAAGTATTTCAAAGAAGATGAGAAGTCCAAGAGCAATAACGCATCTCTGAAGAGTAAGATTAAATCATTGGAATATGCTAATAAGAATTTGCCGACCAGGAATATGTCTCTTGAGGTTGACTATAAGAAAAAGATTTCTAAAAAGGAAATTCTAGAAGAAAGAGTAGCTAAGTTGAAAAATACGCTCCTAAAAAATGATTATGATAAGGTAAGACAGTTAGAAGAAAATGTCGCCGCATTAGAACTTGAAAAGGAGAAAAGTGTTAGAAAGATCATATCTCGAAAAAAAGATTTGGAAAATTTCGTTGATGGAAGGAAGAATCTTGATGCATTGCTTGGTAGTGGTAAATGCATTTTTAGTAAGGCCGGAATAGGATACAATGAAAATACTAATATTAGACGATACAAAAACTTCTTTGATAAATCCAGCAGCAACTATGGCCAAGACAACAAGAACCTGCTAAGTGGCAAAAATCATAAAACTATCATTCATTTTTTTTGTGTGACTACTATGGTAAACATTATCACATTAGTCATTTTTGTAATTTTCGTAAAAAGAAATTATCTCACATATATGTTTGGAGACCGAAAGGTCAAACTACTAACCTAAAAGGACCTAGAAAAATTTGGATACCTAAAATGAGATAATGCATTCTGCAGATATGTCTCAAAATGGAGACAAGGAATAATAAATGGATAGTTGATAGTGGTTGTTCGAGACACATGACAGGTGAAATATCACACTTCAACTACATTGAAAGAAAAGACAGAGGTAATGTTGTCTTTGCAGACAAAAATAAAGCAAAGATCACCATAATTAGTAAAATTGGTAATTTTAACTCTACCTCTATTGATAACGTTCTCTTTGTCGATGGTTTGAAACATAACTTGTTGAGTATGAGCCAGCTATATGACAAGTTACAAAGTCATTTTCTATGCATCTCATTATGAAATTGTTGATATTCATAATGATAATATAGTGTTTGTTAGTTTTAGAAATTAGAATATATATTGTGCTCAACTAGAAGACATGTCCTCACAAAGTTTTAAATGTTTTGTTTCTCTAGAAAAGGATTCGTTATTCTGGCATAGAAGATTTGGACATGCTAACATGAGCATTCTATCAAAATTGTCCAAAAATGAGTTAGTAAGAGGACTACTGACCTTAAAGTTCGAAAACAATCAAGTTTGTGAGGCTTGTTTAAAAGGTAAACAAGTCAGAAGTAGCTTTCCTCCTAAAAATATTAGGTCTACTAACCAACCACTTGAACTTATGCATATGGATTTATTCAGTCCTACTAGGACTAAGAGTTTTGGAAGCAAACATTATGTTTTTGTTCTAGTAGATGATTACTCCATATTTACTTATTTCTTATCAAATAAGGATGATGCTTTTAAAGTGTTTGAGAAGTTCTACAAAAAAATTCAAATAGAAAAAGGGTACTTCATCACTTCAATTCGGAGTGATCATAGAGGAGAATTTGATAATAGAAAGTTTGAAGAATTATGTGATAGAAATGGTATAACTTACAATTTCTCTTGTCTAAGGATGCCTCAGCAAAATGGAGTTATAGAGAGAAAAAACAAAACTTTGGTTGATATGGCCAGGACCATATTGTGTGAAAGTGGACTACCTCATGGATACTGGGCAGAAGCAGTATCCACGACATGTTATGTACTTAATAGATTTCTTATAAGACCTATGAGATGTGGAAAGGAAGAAAACCAAATGTTGCTTAATTTCAAGCATTTGGGTGCAAGTGTTTCGTGCTAAACAATGGAAAAGACAACCTTGAAAGTTTGATGCCATATGAGGCGAAGCTATTTTCTTAGGCTACAGTATTGCCAGTAAAAGATTTAGAGTATATAAAAAAAAAGAAAAAAAGAAGATGGAAGAATTGATACATGTGGTATTTGATGAAGCACTACGTTCGACAACATCAATTGACTCAAATGATGAAGAGAATCCATTGGTACTTAAAAATACATTGGAGAATCAAACTACACCTATAATACCTTCATAATTACAAAATTTAGAAGGCCTCTATGAAGCTCGAATATAGCAGGCTCCTTCATCTCTGTAAGAGCCTATGCAATGAAAAACACGGAAAGAATGGAGAGGTCTTGATACACATCAATATATTTTTAGAGATCCCTCTGAAAGTGTAAGAATAAGATCATCGTTAAAGAAAAATGTTGTGGCTCTCATCTCACAAATAGAACCAAAGACAATTGAAGAGGCCCTTACTGACAAAAAATGGGTTTCAACAATGAAAGAAGAACTGATGAACTGAATCAATTTGATAAAAACAAAGTCTGGAATCTAGTACCTCATCCTCAAAACAAGTCAATCATTGGGACTTAGTGGGTATTTAAAAACAAACTTGATGAAAATGATAAGGTGGTAAGAAACAATGCTAGACTTATAGCTTAAGGTTACAATCAATAGGAAGGTATTGATTTTTGATGAAACTTATGCACCTGTTGCTAGATTGGAAGCGATTAGAATTTTTCTTGCCTTTGCATGCTATAGAAACATCAAGTAGTTCCAAATGGATGTTAAGAGTGCATTCTTAAATGGTTAAATTAACGAAGAAATATTTGTTAAGCAACCACCATGTTTTGAAGATGAAAACTATGCAGATTACATGATGAAGTTATCCAAAGCTCTATATGGTTTAAAGCAGGCTCCTTGAGCATGGTATGAGAGGTCAAGTAATTTTCTTCTTGAGAATAATTTTGAAAGAGGAAAGCTCGATAAAACCTTATTTATTAAGAGAAAGGAAAATGTTTACTCATAATGCAAATATATGTTGATGACATAATATTTGGTATTACTAATCAATCCTTCTGTGAAGAATTCTCAGCATTAATACAGGGGGAGTTTGAAATAACATGATGGGAGAATTATCATTCTTTCTCGAATTATAAATCAAACAAATAGAAAAAGGAATCTTCATTAGCCAAGATAAATACACAAAGAAAATCATTAAGAAATATCACTTTGAGAATGCCAAACCGATGGGAACTCTAATATACACTGTAACTAAACTTGATAAAGACAAAGAAGGAAAAGCTACAGAAGAGACAAAATGTAGAGGAATGATTGGATCACTACTATATCTTACAAGTTCAAAACTAGGCATTATGCTTAGTGTATGTCTTTTCACACGCTTTCAATCAAATCCAAAAGAAAGCCATCTTCAAATAGTCAAAGTCTTTTGATATCTCCACAGAACTATGGATTTTAGACTATGGTATCCAAAACATAATTTATTTGACTTAGTGGGCTATTGTGATGCAGATTATGCAGGCGATAAATTCGATCGAAAAAGCACATGTAGTCACTGTGAATTTCTTGGAGGATGTCTAGTATCTTGGTCTTGTAAGAAGCAAAATTGCATAGTGCTTTAGACGACTGAAGCTAAATATATAGTAGCTACCAGCTGTTGTGTTCAAATTTAAGGGATGAAGCATCAGTTATAAGATTTTTCTCTAAACTTTTCTCATATTCCTATATTATGTGATAATAAAAGTGTTATAAATATTTTAAAAAAACCTATACGTCATTCTAGAACTAAGCATATAGAAATCGAACTTTCTGATATTATTTTTGCATCAATGTTCTCTACTACTTGTCTTTGCATTTCGTTTAGTAGGCTCTTTCTATTATGATTCCTTAGAAACTCTCTCTTAGTTTAATAGGCTCCTTAGAGTTTAGAAAATAGAGCTAGATTACATGTGTCCTAAAAAAACGAGCCAATAATGGTGTCGTTTTAGACATTTTTAAAAAAATGCGCACATAGTTTGACAACTCTACGTACATATCTGTTAGATGATACGCAACTGATTGCGCTTCCTCTCCTAGTCTATATGTTTACTCTTCCTCTCATGAGATTAACACTCAAGAATCACTTAGTATATCCCTATGCAAACTTCTCTCATCTTCTCTTTTATTCTCTTTGCACCCTAACTCTCTGTATTGGCTCCTGTTTTCTCTCTCAAACTTCACCAAACTTGCCTATAATGGCAAGAACAAAATCAAAAGGTCAAAAGAAAATTTGACCTAAACTTTTAGCCATGACGAAACACCTCGTCATGAACAATCCTTTACTTCTGATTCCTCATCTTTGTCTCCCATTATAGGTTCTGTAGACACTATTATCGAACCTGTTTCTATCTCCGCAAACATCCAAACTTCAGAAATACCCAATCAGGAGACCCTAGAGGATAGAAACAATCAAAAAACAATCGAAAAATAGGAGAAGAAAGAGGAAAAGAAAAGAAATAAGAAAGTGAAGAAGAAGAAGACTTTTTGTAAGGGGGAGTTATCGAAAAATATGATATTTGATTTACTTATTCCCTTCCTACCCATTCCTACTCCAAAAACTTCCAAAATTCCTAAACCTGGTCCCAAAGAGAAAAAAGTGCTTGAAGAGCACTAGGCAATAAATGACGATGGTTGAGTCACCTTCTCGATTGGAAAGAAGACCACAAAATTGAGGAATTGTTACAACAAAAGCTCCATAAAAAGAAACTACTAAAGTAGAAGAAAAAGAAAAGGACGAGTCAAGAAAAAGGAAAAGGGAAGAGAAAAGTAAAGGCAAAGAGCCTATGGTTGAAGAAAACAATGAGGAAGCCATCGTTAGCGATGAGCTATCTATAGAACAGGACCTGTTTGAAGAAATCCCTAAAGCCAAAAGGTCTAAGAAACTCATGGTCCACAAGATGGGAAAATTATCACCACAAGTAAAATCATTTCAATTAATGGAAGCTGAAGCTCGCTATGAAATGTGGTACATGAAGAGAAAAGTGGTTGTTGGACGCATTGTGCCTCCTCACACGTTCGATGGTATTGGTATTCCTCTCTCTACTTTCTTTTTTACTATTGAATGGGAGAACTTTTTGAATTCAGATGATACAGTGTGTGATGAATTATTCAGATGTTTATACACACATATGCAAAAAGAAGAAATTGATGGAAAGCCAACCATCATATCTTGGGTATGAGAATTTGAGATCTTGATAATAGAGGGTATATTGGAGAACATTTTGAACATAGTTCTTATAAATAA
Source organism: Erythroxylum guanchezii (assembly GCA_025629825.1). NCBI lineage: Eukaryota > Viridiplantae > Streptophyta > Magnoliopsida > Malpighiales > Erythroxylaceae > Erythroxylum > Erythroxylum guanchezii. Next base: position 31,884,804 of record JAOTAX010000003.1, on the reverse strand, counting down.
GACTGACCTTCCTTGACATAAGTGGAACATTGCTGATCTTGATTTAGGAAAGGTTGTAGACTTCATATGTTTGCATACTGAGAATGCCTGTGAAGGGAGACCCATGTCTAGAAATCTAGACTTACTATCTAGATGCCCCACATCAATATATACTACTTAAATTTTTCCAAGAAGTAGCTCCATAGAAAGATGTAGTCTCCTGGATACCTATTCAGTATACAATCTATTGAAGGGCAACAAAATGAATCTCCCAGTAATGATTATTAAGTTTATGGTGGAAAAGGGAAGCCACAAGAACACTACTGGAGGTCTGCCTTATGTAATGTTGTTAACCAAGATCTTTGCATATTTTGACGTTCCCTTTGACAATACGTTGTGATATGAGTCTAGCAGGTTTCATTCTTCTATCCCCTCCCAGTTTGGGTACAAGCTGAAAGAAATATTTGCGTGGAGAAGAAAACAAAAAGAGTAGCATATTTCTTGGGTCCTGCCTTAGAGTAGAGGTCTGAAAGGATACAAAAAATTGTAGGTCCTATGCCAGAAAAACAGGCTCCTGTCCCTCCTCAGAACATAAATAGTGTGGATATTTTACAACTATCGAGGGACATTCGCATTAATCAGGACCAAATACGTGAACAAAATGACAGCGCTTAAAACCAAGTCCTAGATTTGCAAATTGTCCTCAGGAAAACTCCTCATTCATTGTGTCAATTTTTTTCATCATATTTCATTCTTTTTGTCTCACTTCCTCCTTGTACTCTTTATTATTTTTTAATAATGACAAAGGGGGAGAGTTTATATGGATATATATATATATATATATTTATATTTACATATTTCTGCATATATGATGGTATATTTCTCAATGCTTCCTCGATTATATATGTGATTTATTATGATGTTAAACTTGTGAATAAACGATAGGTTCCTTTCTTAAGAGATAGGCTCCTTCTAATTATGTCTTAATAAATAAAAGTCACAGGTATCTTTCGAAATCATCTATTATCTCTCTAAATTTTGAAAAATATATCTATTATTGCTTGTCATCATCAAAAAGAAGGAGATTGTTATCTCAAGGTTTATGATTAACGATTTTGATGATAACTGTATAATATTTCAAAATTCAAATTGGATTTATTTCCTTATATAATTATAGGTCTTATTCTCAAAAGAAATAAAATCATAAGAAATATGTTTTCTTTCTTGTAGGAACCTTCATTATGAACTTACCTTATTAGAAATGGTTTAATCGAAAGGATCCTACTAATTATGAAGAATGTATATTAGCCCCGTGATTACTGGAAGATTTTTGGAAAAGATAACATCGAAGTTATTCAGATTTAAATCCATCCAGTTGACTAAACGTACAAGTGAAGCAACGACTAGTTAAAGAAATTGACTATTTAAGGAAGAACCAATGCAATTGTGAACAAGAATGGAACGATACAGAAGCTTGCGAAGCTATATTGTCAAAACTCATCAAAAGCATATACATTCTTGAAAGTGATATCTTTGTAAAAATTCTCTTATGCGTTAGAAAGTGAATTTCTGTTAAGAGAGATTATTGAAGTTCATATCAAGCAAACCTCATTTTTATTTGAGAGCTTGTAGAAGCTAGTGAAATACTACTAGTGTGGAAGGTTGAAGAAACTTGAAAAAAGTTAACTTGTGAGCTTGGAGAACCTCATCAAATTACTACCTGATTTTATAATGAAACACCCAAGTTGAATACTTGGGGACTGGGCGTAGGCTTGGGCTGTAAGTTGAACCAGTATAAATCGAGTACATCCTTCTTCTTCTCTTTCTCTCCTCATCTTTTATATTTTTGCATTATATTGTGTGTGTTTTCATTTCAACAAGAGGCTCCTTCACTTTTATAATAAGTTCCTTCTCTTTTCGACTTGCTGACGATTCCTTTCGATTTAACAGGTGCCTTCTTTTTATTATTTTAACATGACTCATACTTTAGCAGACTCCTTTCGTTTAATAAGATACTAGCATCTAACAGGGTCCTATTGTTTTAATTTTTAATAGGCCCCTATCTTTATACAAATTGAAAGTAACTTACGAAAATAGTTTTTTTTTGTCTCAAAGAATTCACCTCTTTTTGCGTGTGTTTGCTTTATCAAGAGAGATATAGAATTTGAATTCTTTTATTTGTATTTGTTCTTCTAAATATTTTTTATTGGATTTGTTTTCTATGTTTAGGAACTAAATTGTTTCGTGCCTAGGTGTGATAAATCCTAAGTTATGAAGATAATATGATATAATATTTCATTTTAACGTATTTTTATTGATTTATTTATTGTGATTCAATTATGTGTTATATTCTTGAACTAATATAGGAGGAATATTAGTCTAATACTTGATTTCATATAATTGAGATTGAGAAATCCTTTCATATGAATAGATCTACCATAATTAGAAGGATTTGCATGTAAACCTAGAGATAGGTCAACATAAATCCTATAGATTAGGGTCAATAGTGAAATTCACGGATCAATAATGCAAACTTAGAAGTTTTAAGTAGAAAGAGATTTCAGTTAATCAACCAAGGGTTATTTGTTAATAGTCTTACGAAAGATATTGACATAAGATAGGAATTTTCACTGTCTAATGATCAATAATTTAATTGCATGATTAAGGTTAGTGCTTAAGATATCTTAGGGGGATTCATCACCTAGGTACTACTTATTTGATATTGACTATTCATAGTATTTTTAAGTAAATTCACAACTTGATTCAGCGATTAGATAATAGAAAAAGGTTTAATACTACAGTCCTTATGGGATTAACTCGTACTTGTCAGTGTTAGCTACTGCTACACTGTGCACTTGCAGCTAAAATTTTTAGATCTTTATAAGTAAAATATATTCAATCAGAAAGCTTAATAGCATGTTTGATTGGTATAGTGTCTTAGGGAATGTCTTAACCATCTAATGCAGTCCATTTTCTATTGATTGGGATTCAACTTTTACAAACTCTCCTTTATAATCTTCAAAACTTTATCTTTACTAAGCCAATCATTGCCACTATTTAACTTACTTACTTTGGCTTTAGGTTTGAGCATATGCCTTAGATAATAGACTTTAGGAATATTTGTCAAAGAAAATGGTGGAAATATATTGAAATGACCTAAAGTTTAAGTATGTAGATTACAGTTTTAAAAAAATTAGTTTAATCTTTTTCACTTTAGTCTTTGATTTTTTAAAATTATTATATATTCTCTAAATTTTTTAATTTTGTTTTACTTAGACTTCTAATATCATTATTTGATAGGTTTTTAATAGAGAATGGATAAACAATGTTATGTGACTTGATTAGGTAAAATATGATGCAATACTTGTCATAATTGTGACAAGTAATGCATGATCTTAGTCGTTATTATCCCTTAAATTCACAACATTGTCTATATATAGAACAAATTCATTTGAATTTTATGTCTCCCAAGCTAGAAAATGACATATAGTATGTGACATAAATATGAAGTCTTTAGACGAGTATATGATCATTTTTAAAAATTATAAATTGAAGTATAAGGAGTTAAAAAATAGAATTTTATATGGAGTTAAAACATATAGAATTTGAAGTACCTAAATTCTCAATTTTCAGGCACATAAACATTGAATTTGATTATTTCACTTGATTCCTTTGGTATATCTATATATAGCCATTGTTTTGAACATAGTGAAATAAGAAATAAAACCATTAAATTAAGATATAAGTATCTCAAATTAATTTACTCTATTTTTTAGTCTTATGATGTTCAGATACAACCACCCCTAGAAAAAAACATAGGAAATTATTAAATGTTTTCAATTTGTTATGTACATAAGATTCAATTATTAAGATGAGTAACAATTGAGAGATGATTTATATGCACACTACCGATCATCTATTATGGTTTAAGAGTAAGAATTTAAATAATATTAAAAATCAAAAAGAAAAAATTTACTATTCAAGAGCAAGGCTCTTAGAAAGAATATCAAAGGCAACAAAAAAATTATTCACAATTCACAATCTCCTTTTTTGATATTAAAAACTAAAATTCTCTCAGGTTAAAAAGTATCGATCTTAAAAAAAAAATTATCAAAATTAATTATTAAAAATTATTTCAATAGTCATATGCTTTAATTTTCTAATTAGTAAGAGGTGGCTAATAATTTAAGTTCTTAGTTTTTAATTATATATGAAAATTTTAAAAACTTGATATTTCTGATATATTTTAATAAAAATTTCAAAAACTAAATAAATATGATTGATTAAAGTATGTCAATGATTAGTTTATTTTTAGTTATGTTTATAAATAATTAAAATGTTAATGAAGGATTTACAAGGTGTATCCTAAAATTTGGGTTAAAAAAGATATTATTTTTCTATGAATATTTATCTAATCAAAATTAAAAAATTGAGATATACTCTCAAAATACAAATATATATAGTAAATGATATTATTATCCATGACTTTCATCATAATAGATCGTTATACATTTTTAAAAAAAGTCATAAGGTTAAAGACAAAATTAATATCATAAGATTAATTACATTTGGTTTTGAATATCACGAAATGGAGTTACAATATTATTAAATGTCTCTATGTATTATAAAATTTAATAATTTCATGTTTAATAAATCAATGTTTGATTTCGATTTTCTTCAAACATCATGTTATTTATATATTTTAATTGCTATTATTAAGTAATTAAGAGATTTTTTTAAACCAATTTATGTTATATGTCAAAACTTGGTATGATAACTATACTTTAATTACTTATATAGACATTGATGATGTATATATGGAAATTTTCTTTTAAAACCATGAGTGTAAGACATTAATTTTTTTTACTGTGAGATTTTGGAGGTTTGATATAATTTAACACTTTAGAGAGATATTTTTAATATTTATGAATTTAGAGAATGCGTTGGGATGCCTTAAAGGTAATATTAATTAGTTATGGTTATAAATGTAAAGGAAGGAAGGAAATTTAATGAATAAGTACGTTGTTTCCTTTTTTGTTACTATTGAATATTATTTAATATTTTGATCATAATTATTGATAGGAATATTGATAGGTGCTTAATTGGTTATGAATTTATTCTCTAACGCTTAGTGATTATAGCTATAAAATTGCTTAAGATATTCACTTTGACTCATATTTGATTTTACACACAATTTAGAAGCAAAGAAGTTAAAGTGAGTCGAAAGTACCACATTTGGGCAGTTTTCTGAAGAATCACTCACTCATAGCATCCATGCAAGATAGTGATTTAATGGATATCATATTTAATGGACAACACATGTTAGAAGCATAAGGAAGTAGAAAATCAACACTCACGTGCATGTTTTTGCATGCAAGAATATGAATTAATGACAACACAGTATGAAGCATAAAGCGACAAGCACCAAACGAAGTAGCATAGGAGGACTAAAATGTAATAGTAGGCAAGGATATCAAAACTCAACTTTTTGCATTTCATAAAAATGTTAAACAACGTTTGTGTTTCACGCAGATGTTATGCAAAATGCAGACGTCTAAGGACCAGCCTAAAACATTTACGTTTTGGGAAAGGAGCAATGAGGGTTTTAGGAAAGTGAGCGGGGTTCGAAATAAAAAGGGGAATAGTAGCTATGCTTGGTTTGGAAAAAAGAAGAGAGGCGCTAGCAATAGTGGTTCTTTAGTGGGACATTTTTTAGGCTAAATGTCAATTTTAGGGAGAGCTTTTGGGTAACACAATGAAGAGAGGGCTATGAAGCTCTCACACATAGAGAGACCCATGGTGGGCTAGATAACTCAATATTAGTTCTGAGATGACATCAACGTCAACAACTCATGTATATTTCTCTTTGTATTTGTTATTTTCTTTCACTCTTAAGTATATTTCTCTTTGTATTTGTTATTTTCTTTCACTCTTTAGAAATTGATTATGTTATTCGATGCGTATGGATTTAGGTTTTGTGTATGGATAATTGTATTCCCATTATCGTTCAATTATTGATGTATGAACCCAATGGGCATTGTGAAAAGAAGATTTGAATGCGCTCATTGGATTGTTTTATTACAAAACCATTGCTAGAATATTCAATGTAATCCGTAATTGTGATGTTGAAATTCATTTTAGCAACTAATGATTCGTACTCATTAGGGATAATATAACATAGGTTAAATGATGCATCGTATGTGGTTATTGCCTTGTTTAATATGTTTTCCTAATTCGTAATACTATTACCTAATTGAATCTAGAGATCGTATCCTAGATTATGTGGTGGTTAGGTTTGATTAACGATCGTATCTTGATTGAATACTACCTAAGGGAAAAATCAGGTTAATTATTAACCCACAATTAATAGTTGCTAGGACAGGTTTGAGAACAAAAAATCATTGAAATATGTTTAATTAGGGTATAGGTTGAGATTGAACCAAAGAATCGGGTCCCTACTAAATTCCCCACTTTTATCATTTTTTATATGTTTTCTTTAAATTGCTTTTTGTTAATTAGTTTAGATTTATTTTATTTTCTTATTTTTAAAACCAAAACCCCCCAAAAACCTAAACACTGATTAATTTCATTTCATCAACTTTACACACACTCTCTGTGGAATCGACCTAGTTTTATCACTGTTACAGTAGTAGGACTAGTTTATTTTGATTAGGTTAAAACGTGCTATCAATTTTGGCGCCATTATTAGGGAGTGCAGTGTTTTAGTTTTTGTTCTTGATTTTAATTGGTGTTTTGTATATGGTTGATCGTAATTAGTTTCTTTTAAGTTATTTCGTGGTCTTTTTATTTTTTTTTATTTCGTGTTTGTGATTTTTTTGACATGGATATAAGTAATTTCTTTTATAACTATAATTCTTAATCCTATAACTAAGGTTGGACTGATCAAGCTAACTTTAGTTATGGATGGGATGATCAATAAAATTAATTTCATGACAGTTTGCAGGTTGCACGACTATTCCTGTACAGATCAGAAGTTTCTTATCATGATTCAGGTACACCTCTGGAAGAATTGAGTAATGTTATGATTGCTAATACTTTACAATTCCAGTAGGATGCACAACAACAGTTGCAACAAGATATACAACAGCAACTTCAACAGGGTATACAATAACTCCAACAAGATATAATGTCTAGACTCCATAACGTGGCAAGCTAAATGGGTGAGATGGCAATGAGGATCGATTACCTAGAATAAAAAACAGAAGAGGAGCAGTCATATCAACTCGAGGTATACCCAATGGACGTTGCTGTGAAAACCTTACAAAGTGATGAGGAGCTTGAGAATCTTGAGTATAATACTCAAGGAATTGCTTGTGTCGAAGAAGTGGAAGAGGAGCTCAAAGCTTAAAAGGATACATCTTTTAGCTTGGAGGTAAATACTGAGTTACAAATTGTTGTTAAGACTGAGTCTTTACTTTTACCTAGTAGTTTAGAGACATTGAATGAGAATGAACAAGGTGAAGAGTCATTCGAGATATTTCCCGAGAACATGGACTCAGTAAAGATTGGTAGTTTGAAGATAGGGCGTGTATTGAATATGACAGACTATCAACTAAGACCTTATCCTAAACTACCTCATGTGGAAGTGGTCTGTAACACTCAAAGATCACAATTTTGTCACATGAGGGAAGTGTGGAGTCGAGCCAGCGACCTTAAACAAAGGGGCTTTTTATGAGGCAACCCAAAGGAAGTAAATTTCTCTTTTCACATTTTTTTATATGCATGTGTGTTTTTTTATTGGTTTGTTACTTTCTTGTTTTAAGTTTCAATCAAAATGAGAGAAAGAATAAAACAATCAAACAAACATTTGCTTGTTTTCTATTACCTCTAGAATTATATAGTCATGAGTAAAGAATGAATTGAATAGAGAATTTCATTGTAACCTTAGCATATACTTTTGCTCTTGTGATTGGTCATTGTGCATTATCTTTAGAAGAGTAGTGGCTAGTGGTAGACAAAGCCAGTGAAATTTTGAGCCTTATTAGACTGACACATTCATATCAACCTCATTGTCATTTGATAATGTGTGACCTTTATGACATGCACATCCTTACTTTCCTTTGATTTTCTATTCAAGACCACATTTTTATCACATGCATTAACAAGGAAATGATTAGTCATTTTTGTTTCATAAGCTACATTAGCCAAATAATCTACCCATTATATGATTTTCCTTTTTGATAAACTCCCTTTGAGCTTTATTAGCCTTTCTTTGTGTACTAAACACATTACATGCCTTTAAACTACTACCTAAGCCATAAAGTTGGTGGATCATTTGTGATTTTTGAGCTTGTGGATGTATAAAAGTATAAGTGTGGGGGTGTACATATGTGTGGGTTGGTTTATTTTCTTATTTAAAAAACCAAAACCTCCCAAAAACCTAAACAATGATTAATTTCATTTCATAAACTTTACACACACTCTCTATAGGATCGACCTAGACTCACCCCTGCTATAATAGTAGGTCTAGTTTATTTTGACTAGCGTTACGACGCGTTTTCAAATATTAGATTGAGGTGATTCAAAAGGTTATGAAAAGCTAATAGAATTTTCTACACTCTATAGAAGAAAAATGAAACTAATATAGGTTATCTTAACTTTTACCATCAACTAGCCAATGTCTATATTTTTTGTATCTTAAGATGATTTTTAACAACTTCAGTGATCATTTTTCATATAAACAAAATTGAGGAATGAGAGTGTTCATAAGAGCTATAGGGTGATTTTAAGTAGAAGGAAAAGGGTTTTAAGTTAGATATTAGTGATTGTAAGAGAGATTCAACAGAGAACAACATAATTCTAAAGCAAGAATGAAACAATAAATTTCCTTTGAAAAAGTGACAAAAGAGAGGGTAGTTTGCAAACTATATTAAGTGCATAATAGGAAATAGGTAAAAGAGCTTCATTATTTTATAACAATTCAAGTAATATAGTCCTCTTAATAGCATCCCCTATGACGAATCTAATGCATGAAGTTCTAATAAATTCAAAGATGAACTTATAAATTAGATCAAATTAATGGAGAAATGTTCCCTCAAGTTTAGTTCCAATTATATAAAGTTATAGTCCTTGTGAGGAGGTGGAGGATAGATACATATGGTTGAGGAATCCTAAGTGGGAGTTTTGTTGGACCCCGCTTGTGTCCAGAGTCCAACGCTTGCTCTGATACCATATATGTTGGACCCCGCTTGTTTCTAGAGTCCAACGCTTGCTCTGATACCACCTATGTTAGGCCTCGCTTGTTTCCAGAGTCCAACGCTTGCTCCGATACCATATATGTTGGACCCCGCTTGTTTCCAGAGTCCAACGCTTGCTCTGATACCAAACAATGTTGGATCCCGTTTCTGGAGCCCAACATTAAACGGGATCCAACATTCGAAGTTATAAAACGTGAGTAAACTTATTCTTCTATTTCAGAACAGATTTTGAGAAACTTCTAATGGGAATTTCATCTAACACTCCACCTCAATTCATAGGCCTCCTCATATTCAATAACATCTCATCATTCACCAAAAATCC
>JAOTAX010000003.1:31737703-31756178 GCA_025629825.1 Erythroxylum guanchezii | reverse complement strand
GTACTCTTCCTAGACTTTGATCATAACATTCAACTTTCATCTACTTGTTTAGATTTTACTATGCTTCAAGTTGGCATCATGGAGACTACGAGATTTAAAGTTTGTACGATAAAAATCTGGGATTAGTCGGCCATGTTTGACCAACCTTGATCAGCCTGTGACTTCACAAACTCAGCCAACAGCTTTATCTCTTCATCCTGTAACCGGGGTCCGAACGTGCACTGCCCTCTCGGAGTGCATTTCTCACCAAATCCCTGGATTGAATTAAGTTCTTAAATCGCTATAGAAGAGAAAAAGAAAAAAAGGCATGAAAGCAGAGTGACCTTACTGGCATTCTTCCCTTGCCAAAATAGGTAATGCGATATATCTCCTCTTCTGTGTCTACCCCATTTCTGAAATTGCAATCAACCAACCAGTACTTACTTCGAAGCTACTAAAATTACAACTTCTTAATTCGTTTAGCTGCAAAAATCTTAAAGAAATCTCTTAAAAAGAACCAACTTTCATATATTAGTGATGTGTGTTCATGTGTTCTTTATTAAACAGCTGGACAGAAACAGATTGCCTACCCTCTTTAGTCTTTGTTACTTCACTGGTTTATATTGTTGTAAAATTCGGCCAGATTAGTAGCTAAATAGGACTAAAAGAATAGTAATGAACATACATTTTACATAGAAAACTCCTTAATTTAGGGTAAAAACTACGGGAAAAAAATTCACTATAAAATTTAGGAGTATAACCTCTTTCTATTTTATAAAGAGAAACACTAACTCTCTCACTAAATAGGAAAAAAAAAAAACTCCTTCTAAACTTTTGTAAGGATTTAATAGAAGAAGAGATTTCTAGGATATTAGAAAACCGTACACCCAGTTGTGGACTCCTTTTTTTTTCTTCATACTATTTCTAACTTTGTGCAGTCGGTTGCCTGCTTTCTTGACTTTGGTGTAGTCGACAGCAACAATCTCTCACTTGAAGATTTGATTGAAAGTCAATCAGATCTTCACACTGTTCTTTTTACCTTGCCACTACATTTGCTTATGTCTTTATCAGGCCACACAAGGATCGACATCACATAAACTTATCACCATTGATTGCTTTTGTTATAAAATCTGTTAGGTTATCCAGTGTATGAATTTTCTGCATGTCTATCGTTCCTTCTTCCACTTTCTCACGAACGAAGTGATATTGAGCTCAAATGTGTTTTGTCTTTAAATGAAATTCTGGATTCCTTGCAAGATGCAAATCACTTTGGTTATTATAAAATCATAAAACAAAATAATGTTCTCTTGTTTGCATTCGATTTCTTCCAACATCAACTTCAACCACCCTACTTCTTTATTAGCTTGTGTAGCTGCTACATATTCTACTTCTGTTATTAACGTAGCCACAACTGACTGCAGTTTTGAGATCCAGCTTACAGCTCCTTTAGCTAGTGTAAACACATATCCTGTAGTGGATTTACTTTTATCGAGATCACCTACATAATTTACATCAACATATCCTTTGATAGTAAAATCTGATCCTTCATAACATAATGCAACATCTAAGGTTCCCTTTATGTATCTGAGAATCCTCTTAATAGTATTCCAATGCTCTAGACCAGGATTCGTCATGTATCGACTAACCACTCCCACTGCTTGTATAATGTTTAGTCTTGTACAAATCATAGTGAACATTAAGCTTCCCACTACAGATGCATATGGTACTCGAGACATCTCCATCCTCTCTTCTTCATTGCTAGGACTCATACTCAAGGATAATTTGAAATTAACAGGAAGAGGGGTATAAATTGACTTACAATCTTGCATGTTGAATTACCAAAAGATCTTCTTCAAATAATTCTTATGAAAAAGCAAAATCTTCCTATTACTTCTGTCTAGGTGAATTTGCATCCCTAGAATCTTGTTTGCTAGTCTCAAGTCCTTCATTTCAAATTCTCTAGCCAACTATGCCTTCAATTCTTTGATACGATCATTATTGGGGCATGCTACTAACATGTCGTCTATATACAACAGTAAAACTATAAAATCATCTTTCTCAAACTCTTGAAATATGCACAAGGGTCTGCATTCAGTCTGCTGTATCCAAGGCTCATGATGAAGGAATCAAATCTCTTATACCAACACCTCGGCGTATGCTTTAAACAATACAGAGATTTGTTCAGCCTGCAAACCAAGTTTTCTTTTCCTTTTTCTTCAAAACCTTCTGACGGGAGCATATAAATTTCTTATTCAAGATCTCCATAAAGAAATGTAGTTTTCACATCTAACTGCTCAAGATGCAAGTCAAATGTAGCATACATTGCTAGGACTACTCGAACTGTGGTAAGTCGAACCAAAGGAGAAAATATTTCATTGAAGTCAATTCCTTCCTTCTGAGCATATCCTTTTATCACTAATCTAGCAAGATATCACTCTACTTGATCGTCATCACTCCGCTTGATCTTGTATACCCATTTATTGCTAATAGGCTTTCTTCCTTGTGGTAGTGACACCAGCTTCCATGTCTTACTTTTATGCAGAGCTTCAATTTCTTCCTATATTGTTGCCATCCACTAAGATGCATCTAAACTATTCATTGCTTCTTGAAGAGTTGATGGCTCTCCGTCCTCCGTTAAAAGACAATATGCAATATTACTCTCCATAATATAATCAGAGTACCAGCTCGATACTTTTCTTATGGAGAAATTGGAAAAGAAAACTTATAAAAAACCAAGTTCGCAATTTTTTGTTTGTTTGTCCCACAAACAAATCTTCCAATTAATCATCTAATCATGAGTAAGAGTGTTTCTTTCAAATTGCATTATCAAGGGGTTATGCCTTTTGTTCTAGCATACAAATTTTTTGAGTTTATTGGATATCTTTTTCAAGCATCCTTTAGTAACCATTTGAATCAATTCCTTTTGGCCTTTTAGGGCATTTCAACTGTAGGCAATCAAAAGAATATCCTTCATAAAATATCATACCATATGCTTTTTCTTGGAAAGTCATTGTCAACATCTTTTCCTTCCTTTTTAATTGCCCCAGCATTTTAAACTAATTAAAATTATATAGGTGTTAATTACTCGTAAAAAAAAACATGCACACTTGTGAATATTAACTCACAGGCATGACTACTTACCTATATATATATATATACTGAATATTACGATATAATAATTAATAATAATTAACAATTAATAATGCAAGTCACGAGTAATATATATACTAAATATTAATACGTACTACTAAATCAATTACTTATATTTTAATACATCAATTAATTAATTATATATTAATCAATATTAATTATAACTGAATAAGCTTAATTAATAATTAATGAACAATTTTTTAACTATATTATATATCTTTTACGCATCACATTTAAGCGAAGCCTGACACTCTATAGTTAATTAATGTTGACTAATCAATCTATTAATTATATACTTAATTAGTAAATTTATTATATGTAAATTATATTTAATTTAAAAAAACAGAAGAAAAAACATTCTCATCACCATTAATTATATCAAAATTAATTAATTAACAATTATAGGCAATAATTAAGAGGTCATTAATTAATTATATTTTAATAAATTAAGTATAATTTTTTATATGTGTTAAATATATCATAATTAATAAACTAATTAAAAATATATAGGTATTAATTGCTCATAAAAAGAAAATAACATGCATGGTTGTAACTTAACAAGTCACAACCGTGCATGGCATTCACGCCTGTGAATATTAAGTCACAGGCGTGACTACTTACCTAGATATTATACTGAATATTACGATAATAATTAATAATTAATAATGCAGGTCACGAGTAACATATATACTAAATATTGATACGTGCTACTAAACCAATTAATTATATTTTAATACATCAATTAATTAATTATATATTAATAATTATTAATTATAACTGAATAAGTTTAATTAATAATTAATGAACAATTTTTTAAGTATATTATATATCTTGCACGCATCACAATTAAGTGAAGCTTGTCACTCTATAGTTAATTAATGTTAATTAATCAATCTATTAATTATATACTTAATTAGTAAATTTATTATATATAAATTATATTTAATTTAAAAAAACAAACAAAAGAAGCAAGGGAAAAAATTGAACCGTCGGATAACAAGGGAAAAAAGCTAAATTGTCGGATCATTTGGACAACAGGATGGAATTAATTATATATAAATTATATTTAATTAAATAAAAATGAAAAACAGAATAAAGAACAACAACAAAAAAATACATAAACCGTCAGATCATTTGGACGGCAGGATAGAATTCCCGTTCATCCTTAATACTTAAATAGTAGATAGATACTGTGCAAATGCGCAATAATATAATGCCCACTTAATTTTTATTTTAAACATGTCATATTATTATATTATTTAATGTATAAATGAATATCAAGCAATTTAAAATTTTGAAATAAAATTATAAATATTTAAATTTTGAAACATTTAATTTTTTTAAAAGGTTAAAATTTGTCATATTTAAAATATATAAGTTAGAATATTAGAAATGAATAAGTAAAATTAGTTAGTAAAAATTTGGAATGAAAAATTTTAAATTAAGGAAATGTGTAGTGTAATGTATTTGTTATAAATGGATTAAATATATAAACTAAATTAAAAATATTATAATATGTAAGTAAAAAGTAATAAAGATATATAGTGGGTATGACTCAAACAAAATAAGTTAAAAATAAATAAATATTGTGATAAAATTATAAATATTTAAATTTTGAAATGTATAATACGAAGAGAATTATGATAGAATTATTAAAATTATATAATTAGAGTATTAAAAATGGATTAGTAAAATGAGTTATTAAAAATTTGTAATGGATAAAAAAGGAAACTTAATATTAAAAAATGTAAAAGTTTTTGTCATCAATTAAATATCGTAGTTAGTCAAGGTAAAAAAAAGTCACATTTTACATTATTATTGCGTAATTTAAAATAATGTCATAAAATTATAAATATTTAATATAGATAAATACAAATATTATCCGTGACAGAAACAAAAGTTTAAATTTTTTTTATCATAAATCAAATATTTTAGTTAAAATAAATGTTAAATTTTGATGGTATCAATTAATATTTTAGTTAATTGAGATAATGAAAAAAAAATTCATATCATGTCATATTATTTAATTTGTACATGAATATTGTGTAATATAAAAATTTGTGATTAAATTACAAATAAAAAATGTTAAAATGTATATTAAGAAAGGAACTATGATAGGATTATAATGAATTATTAAAATTAGTTTGTAAAATTTTGGAATGAAAAAATTAAATAATTTAGGAAATCTATATTGTGATGTATTTGTTATAAATGGATAAAATATAGAAAAGAAATAGAACTGTTATAGTATCTACACCTGAGTCATGAGTGTGACTTATTAAGTCACACACATGACTGAAAAAACTAATTAAAAAAATGTTTTAATTAATTAAAATAAGAAAAAAAAACAAGGACTAAATTAACTAAGCAAAAAAAAACTTAATGGGTCATCACTAACATATATATTAAATATTAATATTAACTACTTAATCTATTAATTATATTTTAATATATCAATTAATTAATTATATATTAATCATTTTTAATTATAACTGAATAAATGTAACAGTAATGATAAATAAATAATTTATAAATAAAGTATAATTTAATAAATCAATGAATTTATTATATTTTAATTATTATTAATTATATCAAAATTAATTAATTAACTATACTTTGAATATATTAAATTAAGAAATGAAAAAGTTGTCTTTGTCACAGTAACCCTTCATGCCTGTGAATTTACACTTAATTAACTTAATAATAATAAGTAATCAATCTATTAATTATAATTTAATTAGTATATTAATTATATATTAATTACATTTAATAAATTTTAATTTATCCAGTAATTATTAATCATTAATTGTAATTTTTATGAATTTTAGATTAATTTCAATTTAAATCAGTCATAGATTTTGATTTGTATTGGAATGAGTTGAGTTGCAAATGGAAGTATAAATGAAGACGAAATAGTAAAGACACAAGTTAGAAATCATAGATTAAGCAAAAGAGAGGAAGAAGTGATGAAAAATGATGTTTCGTAAAAATCTGGAGAAGAACCTTTGTCATGATTGTGCACAAGCATGGTTGTCACAGAGAGGGAGCTTTAGAAGAGCTGCAAGTGCAGGATCGTGACACCGAAGAATCAGCTGGAATTGTAGGATCCTGACAGCGAGAGTGTAGAGATATATAATAGTTTTGAACATCCTTCGACTCCGATTCACTTGAAATTTGGAGCATGAACTCGTCACACATTTTCTTTCCTCTCTAACAAATTTCATGGGCATCTGAATTCATTAGGAAAGTATTAATTATTTAATTATAACATCATTAATTGATTAATTTATTATAATATATTTAACACATATAAAAAAATAATGAATTAATTTAAATACAACTATCTAATTAAATAAATAATTAATTTTGATATAAGTAATAATAATTAAAATATAATAAATTAAACGAATTATGAAAATAGAATTTATTTATAAATTAATTATTAATTATTAACTGTTAAGTTTATTCCGTTATAATTTATAATAATTAATATATAATTAAATAGTGGATGTATCCAAATATAATTAATTGATAAAGTGGTAGATGTTAATATTTACTACGTATGATAGTCATTATTAATTATTATATACTAATATTTAGTATATATATAAGTTAAGTAGTCGCGCCTGTGATTTAATAGTCACAAGCATGACTCCCATGCTTTAACATTTTGTTTTTCTTGTTACTGGATAATTAACACCTATGTAATTTTTAAAATTGTTTATTAAATAAATAAATATTTATTTAAAATTTTATTAATTAGTTGATTAATTATAACATAATTAGCTGATTGATTAATTATAAAATATTTAACACGTATAAAAATATAATTAATTTATTTAAATATGATCAATTAATTAACTATATGATAAATGATTGCTTAATCAATTAAAATATAATTAAATATTTAATTTGGATCTAATTAATTTAAATATTATTAATTGATTAAATTTGTTTATTAATATAATTAACATCTTCGGCTAACTTATTAATTAAGTATATTTCACACATGCTTTAATGTCAATGGGATTAATAAAGTAGAAGTCACAATCGTGTATGTTAACACCTACATAATTCTATAACTTTATTTATTAAATAATTAATTATTAATTTAAAATTTTAATTAGTTTATTAATTATAACATAATTAATTGATTGATTAATTAAAATATATTTAACACATATAAAAAGTATACTTAATTAATGTAAATATAATTAATTAATAACCTCTTAATTGTCATGCCTAGTGTTGTTAATTAATTATTTTGATATAATTAATGGTAATTAGAATTTAATAAATTAATTGCTTTATTAAAATATGCTTTATTTATAAATTAATTATTAATGATTAACTATTAAGTTTATTCAGTTATAATTAATAATGATTAATATATAATTAATTAATTGATGTATATATATAGGTATGTAGTCGCGCTTGTGACTTAATATTCAGAGGCGTGACTGCCATGCAAGGTTGTGACTTCTTCTTTTTTTTTTGACATTAGGTTGTGACTTCTTAATTCACAACCGTGCATGTTATTTTCTTTTTTTTTCTTACCAGGCAATTAACACCTATAAAATTTTATAACATTTTTATTAAATAATTAATTAATTAACTAAAATATTAGTAATTAGTTGATTAATTACAACATAATTAATTGATTATTTAATTATAATGTATTAAACACATATAAAAAGTATAATTAATTAATTAAAATAAGATTAATTAATTAGTAAATTTATTAATTTTGATAATTAATAGATTTATTATTTAACATTAATTAAGTGTAGAGTGACAGGCTTCACATAATTGTCACGCCTAAAAATGTTTATATAATTAAGTTCGTTGATTGTAGAATTCACAGGCGTGACTTAAGTGTCACGCCTGTGAGAAAAATATAATTTTTAATTGTTTAATTCAATATAATTGATTGAAAGTATGCTATTAGAATCATTTAATAATTATTTTTGATTAATTATTATTTGATTAGTAATTATGATATTGTTCGTTATTAAATATTATTAAAAAATATTATTAATGTTATTAGTAATTATTAATTATTACATGTTTTTAGCAATTCTTATTATTAATTAATTGTTAATTATGTAATTATTTATTATTATGATTATTATTAATTATATATCATTCACAATGGTGCATATCAAACGCATAGCAAAACATATTTTGTTTCTTCTTTACGAACCGCTCTCTCTAGTTTCGACTCGCACAACCCTTCTTCGATAGATTTTGCTAATTTTGTTTGAAGTTTCCACCAAATCTTGTATGTTTGCTTAGATTGTTCATCAAATTCTTCGCCATTGTGCACATTTTTGTTGTTTTTGTTTTTCCTTCCTTCCCTTCATTTTCGCAGGTTTCTGTCTCTAAGGATTGTTTGTCTTCTTTCTCAATTTTATCATGTTTCTTTCGATAATATTTGCAGGTTTTCACACTATTATGCCTCCAAGATCGAAGAAAGATGTCGAAACTATTGAAGCTAAGGTGGGAGGCCAAATTGCTGCAGACATTGCAGCCGACTATGGTGTTCCTTTTCTCATTTACTCCAAGGAAGAAGGTGATAAGTATGTTGTCCTAAAAACTAGATCCATTCTTGCACTACGATATTTCAAATTTGATGTGTTAGAATAAATAGGGTTGAAAGATAAATTGATGAAATTGTGTAATAAAGGTGGTTGGAGATGATTTGTGCATATAGATTACCCCATTTTTCATGAACTAGTACTTCATTGAGGTTTGAATCGAGCAAACCTAAACAAATTTGGTGTAGACGACGAGGTCAACCTCGTAGCTTGGATGAGAAGTTGTTAGGCCAACTTTTTAAGTTTTCTAAGTCACAAGTAGAACCATCTACAATTTATTGGAAGTTTTTAACTGACTTGCCTGAGTTCAAGGCTCGCAATGCATCAAACTCTCACATTCTTAATCCTGAATGGTTGTTGTTGCACAAATTCATGTGCTAGGTTGTGTTTGTTAAAACTCAAAGCAATAAATGTTCTATTAGGGAATTGTTTTTATTGAAAAACCGTAGGGGGTAGTAGTTCCGCAAATTTTTCAATTTTATCGTGGATGTCTCTAGCAAAAACGAAAACAAAGCAATCAAAAAATAAAAATAAAAAATGCCAAAATTTTGGTAACACAGTGCGGCACACCTTGCCTTCATCTACGAGGCCCTCACCCAACTTAATCACTTTCACCAAAGTACAATAGATTTACCCAAGGCTTTACTAAGCCGACACCACTCAACCCTTGACACTATCTCTCAACCTCACTTCTTATGAAAGAACTTCACACCCAATAACACGATCGACTCGTGTTAACCTCCTCAGAGGATTTTTCTAAACAACTTTTAATTAAAAGACAATTAAAAAAATAACTGAAGTGATGAATCAACTAAGAATAAAAACAAAATACACTTGAGACAGAAAAGAGAAGAACAACTTTCCGAAAGGTTCAGCTCCATTGAAATAAATCTGGAAGACGTCGCAACAATAATGGGTTGATTGACATAAACACCAACACAAAGCCTCAGCTGCACCGATAACACATTCACCAACCACAGTATACGCAGCCCATAAAGGAATCAATTAATAATCGTTGATGCCCAAGATGGAGTTGTACACGCACACCACATGCAGCCAACCAATCACGATTTAGCCAAGACGTTGCGCACATCCAACCAAAAACAATTCAACAAAGAAATCACAGACAACTAATGAAGAATGATGCAGCCAAGAAATCACGCATATTGTCTAGCTTTAACAAGTCCAGTTAAACCATATGGGACACTACACGCATGATGCATATTTCACGCACAATCCCAGAAGAACAACTCTTGGAAATAAGAAGTTAACCCACGGTGTATATAAAATCAGAATATGTATCCCACATGAGCTGCGTTTTTATCCCTTATGTATTTAACGCCCATTGTACACTTAATAATACTCACACATAAGATTCACTTATGCTATATGATAGAGACATGTACCGCACTAACTAGCAAAATCCCTTCACACCACGTAAGACAACTTGCCTTTATCTTATACCCCCAAAATCACGTAAGCTACGTTTTTCCCATATGTAATTAATGCCCACTAAATTGTTGATTGCAAGACTCCCACGCAAGATACACATCTTCTATGGATAGAATCATACATGATATTCACCAACAAGAGCCCTTAACAAACACGTAAACAAATTCCCTTATCTCCTATCCATTAAAAAAAATCCAACAGTACATATCTTAATCACCAACGTGATATACCTTAAATTTGTCAGAGAGTAGACTTTCATTTTGTGTAAGATTCTTCCACATCCTTTTGAATCCCATTACAATTAATATCTTATATGTCCAATTAATAAAGAATGCCAAAACTAATTACTTAGATATATAACATATATCATAACAATCTCCCCCTTTTGGCATTGTTTGTTACAAATATGAATCTCCCCCTAAATAACATAATTGGACATATAAGTATCAAATTGACAATTCATATGACAAATACTCCCCTTTAATCAAACATCAAGTTCCAAAGAACATCAAGTTTATCCAATCATCTAAATTTCTCCTCCTTGAGACAAAAAGATTCTAAAAAACAAAACGAATAGTCACGCATATACCTTAGAATCTCCCCCTGAATTGAACAATAACCAAAAAGAATCTGATGTATCTCCCTTAGGACAAAACAATGTCCAAATAAGAATGTCTTTAATACGATCAATTTCAGTGATTAAAGAAGCATAATAGTCAGTAGTAAGTGCAGCAAAAGAATTATAAGTATGCCAAAATGAAAATTTATCACTAGTCAAAACACTCGCCAAAGTATCATTACTCACATCAAAGCCATCCGCATACGACTCATTAAGTTCAAATACCCCATCATCAAGCATAGCCTCATGTACACTTTAATCAACTGAACCTTAGAAAACCCATAAACAAAACTCAAAAACCTAAACGATAACTCCTTCAAACCTCTTTTTTTGTCCTTTTTATTTTTTGTTTTAATAAATAACATCAAACTATACTTTAAAAATGTAAAGCACACAGTCCCTGTGCCCCTTGAAGAAATTCAAACCTGGGCTTATTCCTCTCCACATTATCTCGGTCATTGGTTTCTTCTTCTGAAATAACTGATTTATCCTTTGTCTGAACAGTTTCTTCACAAGCAGTAATTAACTGTAAATCTAGACAATTTCTTGTTTTTCCTTCACAATGTCTTTGTACCTGTAATTGACCCTTTCTAATCCAAGTGTGCTTTGATACCATGGGCTGCTGCTGGAAATTTAATGGAGAGTGTCTAGATTTTCGGTTTTGTCCCCTTGGAAACATCATTTGTAACATTTTATAGCATCTAGGCCTTATGTGCCCGATAACTCCGCAAAAATGACACGTGGGTACAAATCTTCGATTCTTTCTTGATGTTTGTTCTTCTTGCAAAGATCTGGACATATCATTTTTCTCCTCATTCACTTTAGAGCACTCACCTTTAAAGTCAATGCTGTGAAGATCTCCTTTAGCCTTACCAATTTCCAACAACTTTTCTAGCTTTTTGGTACCTCCATTGAACATCCTCAATCCTTTTTCGGTACTTACAAGTTTCAGTCTAGCTTCACCAAGCTCATCTAAGTTGACATCAATTTCTTCTCCAAATCTTGAATAGTATTCTTCATAAAGAAGTTTTCTTCCTTCAACGTTTCATTTTTCTTACATGTTTGGACCCATTTACCATACATTAACTCATAGGCTTCATAAATACCTTCCTTTTTATCATCTAAAGGACTATCATCACTGTCATAATCTGAGATTGAGCTTTGAGCTTAATCGTCTGCGTTTTTCCTGAAATTTCTCAGTTTACTTACTTTTTCGTCTTTAGTTACTTCCTTTTCAGTTACTATTAAACAAGTAACTGGACTTTTGATGTACAAAATAACTAATGCAACACTATTCGCACTTCTTCTTCACTTCTAGATTTGTTATCACTCCACGTGCTCATATAGGATTTCTCTTTTCTCGTTTTCAAGATGTTAGCACACTCTGCTTGAACATGTCTGAAGCCTTGACACTTATGGCATTGAATTCTCTTTACCTTCTTTATCCCTTTTGAGTTTTGACTTGTTGTTTTAAGTTGTTGTTCGATTAGTTCTCGCCGTTTTGCTTAAACTCAGGTCTATCCTTTTTCACTCTCTTCAGCCACTTACTGAACTCTTATGTTAATAGCTCCATATCCTCATTCTTGTCAGATTCATCTTCTACATCATTCATACCTTTTCCAGTTTTAACCTATAGTGCCAATCCTTTGCTTATTTCTTATTTACCCCTTAAAAGATTCATGTCGAAATTTGTAAGAATTCCGATTACCTTCTCTAATGACAGACCATTAATGTCGTGGGCCTCCTTTATTGCTGCAATTTTCGGAATAAATCTCGGTGGTAATGATCTCAACGTCTTCTTGACTACTTTCAGATTGGAATATTTCTTCCCGAGTTGATGTGCCGAATTCGTTATATCTATCAATTTTTCATAAAAGTCTCCAATAGTCTCATTTTCATCCATCCTCAGTTCTTCAAACCTCACAGCTAACATTTTAGTTTTGACATTATCACATATTTATTCATGAATAGTATACAAAGCATCCTAGCTTCTTTAGCCGATTCACAGGCTGATATCATTTAGAAGCGTCCTTCATCAACAGCATTGAACATTGCATACAATGCTTATAAGTTTCCAAGTGCTCTTTCTTCTTCAGCTCTTGTCTGTTCAGATGGATCTTTTAAAACTGTCTCTCCCTTATTGTCAGTAATTATCGGATGTGTCCAGCTATGTAATACTAAGTTCCATGCTCTTGTTCCCTATGCCTGAATAAAGACTCTTATCCGTAATTTCCATGCAGGATAATTGGAACTATCCAATAGTAGTGGCCTGATAATTGATGGTCCTTCTCTTATGGCCATAATTATGAAACCTGGATCTACACCAGCTTGATATACCAAGTTCTGAATTAGTGACCTTTCTTTGATACGAATTGAAAAATCGTAGGGGGTAGAAGTTTCACAAACTTTCCAATTTTACCTTAGACGTTTCTAACATAAACGAAATAAAAAAAACACTAGAAATTTGGTAACCCAGTTCTACATACCTTACCTAAGTTTGCGGGGCCCTCACCTAGTTTAATCACTTTCACCGAAGTATAATAATAGATTTACTCAAGGCTTTACTGAGTTAACACCACTCAACCTTTCATACTATCTCTCAACTTCACTTCTCGTGAAAGAATTTCATACCTAATAACACGATCGACTCGTGTTAACCTCCTCAGAGGATTTTTCTAAACAACTTTTAATTAAAAGACAATTAAAAAAATAACTCAAGGGATGAATCAACTAAGAATATAAATAGAATACACTTGAGACAAAAAAGAGAAGAACAACTTTCCGAAAGGTTCAGCTCCACTGAAATAAATCTGGAAGTCGTCGCAACAACAATGGGTTGATCGACATAAACACGAAGCCACAGTTGCACCGATAACACATTCACCAACCAAAGTATACGCAGCCTATAAAGAAATCAATTAATAATTGTTGCCGCCCAAGATGGAGTTGTACACACACATCACATGTAGCCAACCAATCACGATTCAACTAAGAAGTTGCGCACATCCAACTAAAAACAATTCAACAAAGAAATCACGCACAACTAATGAAGAATGATGCAGCCAAGAAATCACGCATATTGTCTAGCTTTAACAAGTCCACTTAAACCATATGGGATACTACACGCATGATGTATATTTCACGCACAATCCCAGAAGAACAACTCCTGGAAATAAGAAGTTAACCCACGGCGTATATAAAATTAGAATATGTATCCCACATGAGCTGCGTTTTTATCCCTTATGTATTTAACGCCCACTGCACACTTAATAATACTCACTCATAAGATTCACTTCTGCTACATGATAGAGACATGTACCGCACTAACTTGCAAAATCCCTTCACACCACGCAAGACAACTTGCCTTTAGCTTATATCCCAAAAATCACGTAAGCTACGTTTTTCCCATATGTAATTAATGCCTACTAAACTGTTGATTGCAAGACTCCCATGCAAGATGCACATCTTCTATAGATAGAATCATACATGATATTCACCAGCAAGAGCCCTTAACAAACACGTAAACAAATTCCCTTATCTCCTATCCTTAAAAAAAATCCAGCAGTACATATCTTAATCACCAACGTGCTATACCTCAAATTTGTCAGACAAAAGAATTCCATTTTGTGTAGGATTCTTCCACATCTTTTTGAATCCCATTAAAATTAATATCTTATATGTCCAATTAATAAAGAATGTCAAAACTAATTACTGAGATATATAACATATATCCTAACGGTTATTATATTGCATAGATGAAAAGATTAAACCTAACATTTCCTTTTTCTCAATCTTTGACCTAATATGTGCCAAAGAAGGGAACATCACTAGGAATGGGTTATTTAGCTACTGCTTTGGCCCAACATTTTCAAATTGATCTTACTAGACTAACCTCTGTTCCTTATGAGTATTTTGATGTACTGTACTTAAAACGTGCGAAAATATTATCGCATGACAATATGGAGCTTCGAGATCCTCGGACATGCATTGCAGTCAAGCACAGATTTCAAGTGGGGCTTCTAGTTTTGGAGTTTTGTGGACTCATTTGAATCAAGTGAGAAACCAGAGGGGCCAATAGGTTGGGAGAGAGTATACATACTCCTGGCTAACAGTAGTAGGAAGACATAAGATCAACTCAACCAAATGAATGAACAACTGCAATTGATAGCCCGCCAACAGCAAAACCTTGAAAAGAAAATCCACAAGTCTTAGGAGATTCAAGAACTTCACGTGCCATCTCCAACACCATCGCCTCCACCCTCTCCATAAGCTTTCTAAACTCCCTCTTTTGTTGTTTTTGTTTTCTGTATTTATTTGTTTGTTGTTTCTAATTCTTTTGTGACTATGCATTGGTACTTGTTTTGTGCTGTGATTTTTGGCTTTAGTAATTGTGTTCTTTGTTTGTAGTATATTAGGCTGTATATTAGGTTAGGAGTTGTTGCCTTGAAATTTTATCATAGTAGTCGGAATAGGATTAAGTCATATGCTTGAAGATTGAATTAGGCCACTTGGATAAAAGGTGAAGCTGAAGTAGTTGGTTACATAGGCTTACTAAAAAATTCATATTTAAGTGATTAGGTGATGTGTAGAAACATAATGGATTTTCATTTGAGCCTAAATGAGAAGTTGAGCCTATATGACTCTATTCCATAGTCATATCATTTCTTTGATTGAGTGATACTCCCATAAGTAGTACATCCAAAACTTGCCTTGAATCGATTTCAATCTACGAGATGCATGATAAATAGAAATGATTAAGGCCCTTGTTTTTTTAGCCCTTGACTTAAAAAACAACCTATGTTTTTGTCCTTTGGAAACTCCTTGGAGCCTTTGACTTTTTTGTTTGTAAAAAACCTTCATTTTAAACCTTAAACTCCATTAGCCTACGATATCACAAGTTTAATAGAGTGCTAAGTTGCATCAGTTTGGGATTCTTAACAAAAAACTTTTCTTTTGAGACACTTTGAGTAGCTTTCTTTGTACCTCTACTTTTACAGCACATTAAAATTAGTTGCTAATGTTAGTTGTGTTTCTTGATTTTTGTGAAAAGAAAGGAAAAAAAACAAAAACAAAAAAAGGACATATAGTAGTAAAAAGAAGTGAGGAATAGTTAGTTATATCCATTCATATGTCTCAGAAATCATTTTTTGTCCCTTTGTATACTTAGTACTCTATGAGTGCTTATGATGAGCACTCAAACCTCTTTGACATACCTTAAACCCTAGCCCCATTATAACCCTGAGCAAAGTCCTTTTGATCTATTTCTGCATGTATTCACTGTGGAGAAGAATTGGTATATTTGCAAGCCTTTGGTACTTTACTTTTCTATAGGGAGTCTTGAGCGAAACACTAACCTTAAACATTTGAGTGAAATGAGCAAATTTAGTGAGGAAGATCCATTTTGAGTCTATGCTTGCCTTTGATTGATAGTGTCAGAATTTGAGTTTGATTATGTATGCCCATAGTCATGATGTGTGTAGTAATTGGACATTCAAGTGGCCGAAGTTTGAAAGATTGCATGTTTTTAATCCTTGGGATGATGAATTGATAGAATGGATTGGTTGTTTCATCTGTTTTTAAGTGCTTCTTTATGCGTTTTAGTTCTAGTTTATTTGATCTTTAGTATTTTTTGCATCTTTTCTTGATCTTTGAAGTGTTTAGTTGCTTCTTTACATTATTTAGTGTTTGAGAGTAGTTTTGGAGCCCATTTATAGGATGGATTGATACACGTCGCTGATGAACTATGCAGGTATCAATTTTGTAGCTATGCATGCGGTATAGATGATTTAATGGCACAACTGGATAGATTTAGAGAATTTAAATAACAATGACATCTGATGGAGAGGAAGGACAATGTGTGAGGAGCTTACAAAAGGAATGAAGAGTGCTGAAAACCATGGGTTTTGTCAGATTGTTCATGATTATGAGCAACTAAATATTTTTAAAGAGTTTTTCTTGAATTATTTGTGGAACTCCTTTTGTTTTGGATACAATTATAGACATTTTGTGATATTTGTTGTGCTTAAAACAGTCAATAAATAATTATAAATTATTAATAATGTTAATAATTAATAATAACATGTACGTTCAGTATATTCCGAAGTATAATAAATAATTAATAATAACAAAAGCAATAATGAAATGATAATAATTAAGAATTAATTAATAATTTAATCATTTGTTAAGTATATTATAATTAATTAATCAATTAATTATGTTATAATTAATCAACAAACTAATAATATTTTAATTCATTAATTAACTATTTAATAAAAGATGTTATAACATCATATAGGTGTTAATTAACTGCTAAAACCAAATAACGTGCACGATTGTGACTTGTTAAGTCACGATCGTGCATGACAGTTAGGCGTGACTATTTAACATTTGAAGAGTTACATATATACTAAATATTAGTATATAATAATTAATAAAAATTTACAATTAATAATGCAGGCTCATGACTAACATATATATTAAATATTAATATTAACTAATTAATCTATTAATTATATTTTAATACATCAATCAATTAATTATATATTAATTATTTTTAATTATAACATAATAGACTTAACAGTTAATGATAAATAATTTATTTATAAATAAAGTATAATTTAATAAATCAATGAATTTATTATATTTTAATTATTATTAATTATATCAAAATTAATTAATTAACTATACTTTAAATATATTAAATTAAGAAATGAAAAAAATATCTTGGTCATAGTGACACTTAATTCATGCCTGTGAATTAACACTTAATTAACTTAATAATAATAAGCAATCTAATTTAATTAGTAAATTAGTTATAAATAAATTATATTTAATAAAGTTTTATGTATCTAGTAATTATTAATCATTAACTGTAATTTTTTTTATGAATTTTAGATTAATTTCAAATTAAATCAATCATAGATTTTGGTTTGTATCAGGATGAATTGAGGTAAAATGGAAGTAAAAATGAAAAGGAAATAGTGAAGACATAAGTTAGAAATCGTAGATTAAGCAAAAGAGATGAAGAAGTGATGAAAAATGTTGTTTCGTAAAACTTTGGAGAAAAACCTTTGTCATGATTGTGCACAAGCACGATCGTGACAAAGAGAGAGCTTCAAAAGAGCTGCACAATCGTGATAGAGTAACTCTTAGAGGATTTGTACGATCGTGCACAAGCACAATTGTGACATTGAGGAGATATCAGGAAAAGAGTGATTGTGCACAAGCACGATCATGACAACTAAGAATTAGCTGGAATTGCATGATCGTGCATAAGCACGACCGTGACAAAGAGAGTGTAAAGATATATAATAGTTTTGAACATCCTTCGACTAGATTCATTTGAAATTTGGAGCATGAACTTGTCACACATTTTCTTTTCTCTCTTCCAAATTTCATGAATATCTGAACTCATTAGGAAAGTATTAATTATTTAATTGTAACATAATTAATTGATTAATTGATTATAATATATTTGACACATATAAAAAATATAATGAATTAATTTTAATATAATTATTAATTAACTAATTAATTAATTTTGATATAAGTAACAATAATGAAAACATAATAAATTAACTGATTTATGAAAAAATTTATAATGTTAAGTTTATTCAGTTATAATTAATAATAATTAATATATAATTAAATAGTAGATGTATTAAAATATAATTAATTG
>JAOTAX010000003.1:31675443-31696733 GCA_025629825.1 Erythroxylum guanchezii | reverse complement strand
CACGTTGACCCAAGTATAGGCTTCTCCCGCCTGCCCGCTAGTGGCATGGAGCTCCCTCAAAGACTCCCTCAAGAATTCACAACTACACGGGACCGCTTATGTGAAAATATGTAGTGCGACATGTTTTGGACTCACCCAAACCATTTGATATGTTTATGTGCTCATGACAAGTTAATATGAGTGATGCATTCATGATTTGCATACACATAAATTTTTGCATTGCAATGAGTTATAAATGTTTTAGCTGAAAGCCTAAGAAACATGTCATTATGAACTCAAAGAAAGTTTTTCTATGGCTAGGAAAAATGATTTCAAAAGTTTTGTCAATCTTTTTATTATACATTGTTACCCACGAGCTTTCAAGCTCACTCTCCCTTCTGTCCCATCTTCAGGTGATAGTTAAGAGATCAAGTGACCGAGAGCCTAAGGGAATTGCTTCTTTTGCTATTTTTTATTTTTGTAATAAGCCAATGGTGTGGCTTTTGAGATGTAAATAAATTCTTTCAACTCTATCGATTTAGTAATGAAATGATAGATTGTAGTAGTTTTGTGTATGTTCTTTGACTTCCTTGTTAAAAGGGTTAAGTTAGAGGAATAAGTTTGTTTTGAGGATTGACTGTTATGGGCACGCCACCTTTGTGGAATGATGCCTAATAAGGGTTCATGGAAATAACTCTGCAAGGTAATATGCACGCTCTAGTTAAGTATGATGATATGCGCAAGAGTTGAATTCCGAAAGCAATCGGTATCTAACATGAGTATCAGAGTAAGAAAATGAATCGATGATTATTATGGTTTTCTAAAGAGCAAGAAAATAGAAAGAGTTACATAAATTTCTCATAGATGATGAAGCAGTACAGATGAACATGACTTCTCTAAAATCTAAATTCTTATAAGAATATTCAACAGAATGCTAATATATATTATATTCATATCCTTATATATATTTTTTGAAAGTCATGTCCTCATAAGTCATTTTACATATAAATAGCTAATACTAAACAACTAATTTTACCAAACATTTCTAACAAATATCTAATGCAATCTACTGGTCAAATCAACTATCAGCTAACAACTGATTGCTAAACAGGGCCCAAAGCATTTTTCAGACGTTTGATCTCCTATGATCAAGTTACTAAAGTTGGAGAAGGTAAATGTAATATTCAACGTGAAAGTATGTATATGCATATGATAGTGTCACTTGTCTCCAATCGAGGCAATACCTAGAGGCCTATTGGACCATTCGTTGAGCTCTGGTTCATAGGAGTTTGATCCATACCTATCATTTGCCCCTCAAGTTTCAACCACATGCATAGTTTAAGCTAGTTAAAGATTTAATCTGTCACCAAAAAAAAAAAATCTGGCTTGATTCTAAGAGCATATTGAGTTAGGATTTAAATTGCACAACATCTATATTTTGGAGTCAGACTATTTTTTGGAGTTAGATCTACTATCTCGTATACTTAGTTAAATTGAGCAGCTTGATATAGGTTAAATTAGGTGTTATATAACATATGTCATGATTATGCTATGGGACACACAATGCTATCAATATCATCTATCAAACTCACAGTATCTAATATATAAGGAGCAAACTAAGTTATGTTTGACATATCCTACGTTACATAACATCCCATGTTACAATAACTAAACCATACAACATCGATTGTCTACGTTCCATTAGAAACCAAATGAAGAATGACGTTAATGGATACGACTGAAATAAAAACCAAACTTTAGGAGTTATTTGATAGCTTCTAAAAATCAAAAAGTGAAGTGGAAAGATCCAAACCACGTGTGATTATGGTGTAATTAACCCTACAGTATTATATCCCCCTGTATTTAAAGAGTAGAAAACTGCAGCCCATGAGAGAGCATGTTTTTGTAGGCTAAGCTTTGATAATGATTACATATGATTAAAAGACTCAACAAGTTGGATTAATCGTGAAAATCTTGAATTATTTATTTTTTCGGATCGATTTTTAATTCTTTGGGTTAATTTACTTTAATAACTTTTGTTATTAAAAATTGATCAATTTATTAATTAATCAGTTAATTTTCATAAATTAATCAATTAATTTTAATAAATTCTTATAATCT
This sequence comes from Erythroxylum guanchezii, assembly GCA_025629825.1. Taxonomy (NCBI): domain Eukaryota; kingdom Viridiplantae; phylum Streptophyta; class Magnoliopsida; order Malpighiales; family Erythroxylaceae; genus Erythroxylum; species Erythroxylum guanchezii. The sequence goes on along the minus strand of JAOTAX010000003.1, from coordinate 31,694,633 downwards.
AAAATTAATTAATTAATTTTTATTTAACAATCTCATTTTTAACTAAATTTTAAATTCTTTAATAAGTAAGTACAATCTTTTTCAATTATATTTCAAATTTTTTAAGTTTATTTAATATATAACCGATTTTATGACGATTTAATACCAGTTCAATCTTTTAAATCCTACATCTTTTGTCTTACATGTTTAACTTTTAGTTCGGTTTTCATAACATTTACCATAACTTTAAGTGTAGTTCAAGTTTACTACTTAGCAATTTTATGTAGTTATTAGGGGAAACATGCATGAGTTAGGTGAATTGCAGCCATATTCTTAGCGGCTTGAGATCAGGCTTCTTAGTAGTTTTCTATCTAGGAAACGCAGAGTCAAGTCTGGAATTGGTTAGCTTCGTGCATTAATTGAGGTTTGCAAGTAAGTTTGTAAGGTCAAAATACCTGACCTCCCAAAAGAACGCACGAGGGCCTGTTGTCTATTCAAGCAAAGGTCTTACTCGAACGAGGTAAGGCTCTTTCTCGGAGAAACATCACTGAAGATTTGTTAAAAGGTTGGAATTTTCAATGAATAGACTTGTAGGTTTTCATCTTTCTCTTAACAATTGTGGATTTACAGAGTTTATGTAATCTCTTTTGCTGCATGCGTAGGTCTATCCCTCATAGCTTCGAGGGTTAAAAACTTACCTTCATAAGTTGATATGTTGAGTCGAACAAAAATAAGAAGCATGATAAGAATCGTGTAGGAAGTCGCCTTAAGTCCAAATATACCAAGAGAAGCTCTAGAGAGTAAAAGGTTAAAGATCTGTTGGAGCCACAGCTTAATGTGGAACCAAGTGTGATTCAGATGGAGCCTGACGTCGTGGAGTCTCTCGTAGTTTATGACTACAACTCCTCGATACAACAATGGCAAAGCTCTCCCTGTTCATAAGGGTCTGCTATCCTCGATGGTTTGTCAAAGTTAGAATTCTGTTTTCACATCAATGATGATGAGTGGGACACAATCCACCATATTTAGAAGCTATATAGATTAAGTTTGGCATTTGATAAACAGCAATATTAAATCTTATTTCCATTTGACAGTAAGATCAATCACGAAAACAACAAATCGTGTCCTGTGATGCTTCGTTCATAAGGTCAACACTCCTAAAAGCACATCATATTCTTCCCATATCCTTGGGCCTCTTAAACTTTTCTGACCCTGGCGTCATGAATCAGCAAACCTCCCTTCCACTTGCCACTCCAAACCTCGTACAGACCAAAATTGAGGCTTTCATTGTCGTTTTTAACCTCAACCACGAACTCATGAGGCACTCGTTTTGGATCTTTACCAGGCTCAGGAAGTTCTATCTTTTGCCTTGTAAACTTCTGTGTCCCTACCTTAACCATTATGTAAAGAGGACAGTCTCTCCAACCAAAGGCACCGTTGTTCATGGACAACAGGAAACTGATTTGGTACTTCCCGGGTTTCAGATTGTTGGTTATCCGAGCTTTTACTTCAACCCATGAAACTTGCACCAGTTCTGCTGCTTCTTCATCCTTGCCACTACCAAGTAGCAAAAACAATGAGACAAGACTTGATGCTTTTAAAACTAATTCAGAAATAGTGAACTAGTTGAAGAGAACTCAATTGTCACTTACGGTAGGAAGCGCCAATAGCGATTGTCGTTACCCCATGTGATGTTAAATAACTTGGGCTTAAACACCCATCCCTTGAAGCCAGTCTCCTGAAACAAATAAACTTGTCAGTTTATTAACCACACGTATTCACACAATCCTAATAAAATCCTACAACAGAATTGCAACCTTCTCGTACTTGTAACTCAAATTCAATTGTTGTTTAGAGGACTAGATAACTAACCTCGATGTACTGTGGTTCCTCCTCTGCTAAATGATGGGGTCCTGTAGACATGAGTATGGCAACTGGTTGTTAGTGACTACAATCCCTGAAACAATTACTTGCAAGGAATGAACGTTTGCAGATGAAATAAACTCTTGCAAATGGAGCCTTTATATTGAGAGAAAAAGAGAGAAAAGAATAATACTTTTCCGATTCCCTCTTGGCATTACCAATAATTTATTCCGGTGGTGGAGACAGCGAAAATCACAAGAAGTTGCATCGCTGGAGAAGAAAGGAGAATCCAACTGATGGATTGTATCAAACACCGCGTCTGGAACTTTTCCTGATCAGAAATGACTATAGGACTCTATACTATGGTTTATGTAACTTGGAAAGATTATCAAAGAATATACATACATATGTAGCCCCATCAAGTTGAAGCAGTACCTTTCAGATACTGTAAGAAAAGGATTGATTCTGTCTGCATGCCATTTGAGTCAAACGTTTAATTAAGAGAAAGGAATTAGAACGCCTCATTTGGGAATCAGAACCCTGTTAATGGGGGAAAAGAAAAGTTTATCACTGGTTTTTGCTTTGGCCTTCATCTAAAACGAATTTAAGAAATCCCTTGTTTAGTTAATATGACGCCATGTTTTGGACATGAATAGAAACTTCACTTTTAAGTTTATAAATGGTGCAGAATATTTTTGGTGCTTATCTTTGTTATAAAGGGAAGATGATTCCATGGGGAGAAGAGAGAAGAGAACCATTTAAAGAGGATGACAAAGACTTTCGTTCACACGTAAAGAATATGAACAAAGTACATATTCAGTGGTTACCGGTAAACTCATATGAAGTAAACGCGTGAATGCTTGCTTATCAATTGAACAAGTTGAAACTTGCGTGAAGTTCAAAACCTTTACCATTCTGATTCCCGCAACTTGCAAGTCACAAAAACGTTCTAGTCCATCATCGTAACATGCAGCCTTTTTAGCATGTTTAAGGGTTCAGTTTCAAGTTTCAAAATTAGAAAGCAGCAGGAATGAGGAAAAAAGAAAAACTACGAGAGAAATTGTCCAAGCGCAACTGCTCACTGATATGAAATTTCACTACCATTACTTGGCTAGCAGTAGAAAAAATTGCATGGGAAAGCAGCTACAATAAGATATTGAAATTTGTTTCCGCCTACAGCTCTTCTACAAGTCTAAAACTATTTATAAATACAACATAAGATATTGGATAACTACAACATCTGAGCAGAGGGTGACCTTGAACGAAGGTTGAACACCTGGTCATCACATAGACAATTGGTTATGAACCAACTACAACGTTTCATGATATGTTCCTGAAGATTATAACCTGAACTCGCACATCCAAAATTCTGATCAGTAAGAGTTTCCTGGCTCAAGTAAATGTTAAGATACTTCCATTGGAAACCTCAAGGTTATAGCTCAAAATTTTCAGCCCTCAGGATCTGTGAAGTACACTGGACTATCAAGTTCACCCATGCTTGCAGAGGCAAACGATTCAGTTGATTCCAATGTGGAAAGTGACGAAGCAGTGTCATCAGAATCTGAGACAGCCCCATCAGGTAGAATGATATGATCCTCATCAATTTCAGATAAGTCTGACCCAGATGTTCCTAACAAAAGTTTGTTTATGGCAGACTTTGCTGTTTCGACAAACCATTCATCCTCAGGTAGTGCACTGCTTTAAATAGTTGTTGACATTTAGTGCATAGTGGTAAACAGGACATTTTTGAGTAAATATGTACAGTGCAACAGAATGAGAAGTACCTTTGTGGATCTATGCCTCTAGCCGAAAATGTTCTGATTGCCCGTGCAATTATAGCTGAAGCAATCTGGTGTATATGTCGAGATGGATAACCCGCAAAACGTGCAATTTCAACAGTGAAGTGCATGTCGAGTATTAACTGTCAGAATTAGAATGTATAGTCAGGAGAGAGGGAGCAAGCAGAAATGACTTGGGTTAGCAAATAATGCCATGTCAAGGGAAACAAAATGTGTATATAAAACGCACGTTCCATAGTGCCAAAGAAAGGTAAAGCTTCATTTGGTGCCAAATTGAGATATAACTGACTCAAGGTGACTACCAAAAGATGGCACAAGAGAAAAAGTTCAGTAATAAAGAAGTTCAGAAAGAATAAGACATTCTTTCTAAGGATAGAAATCACCACAGATGACTAATTAAAGAAAGCAATAGAGAAAAGGGACCTGCTGCAACCCTAATGGCTTAAGGAGAACTGATTCATCCTCAAACACATCCCAGAATTCCTGCTCATCAGACAACCACATTACAACAGTCTCTGTTAACCTAGCAAGCAAATTTTTCTGTATTTTCTCCTTCCCGAGTAAAACATCTCCAGCCACAATTGCTAACTGCTGCAATTTTGAAAATAGTGCCTGCAATAAGAATAAATCCATCAGTTACAACAAGGAGTCATTAGAGAAACAACTGTCTATGATGGATAAATGCGAGAGCAGTGGCAATGGTCTGTATTCTCAATCTTAACTTGGTTCTGATGCATATCCAGGATTGATTTGGAAGCAAAATAAAGGTCACATCAGATGTTAGTTTGTCATTTGACTCAACTTAAGATGATGAAGTGATGCATCAGAAAAGCAATAAGGACTCAAATATCTAGACAACCGATTGCTTAGCTTTTTTAAGTAGTTTATAAACCAATATCAAGCAGACCACTTGCAATGGTAGAGAGGGATTCCTTTCAGTTCCTATCTTGATGCGGTAACTAATGAAGTATCAAATGGTGGAAAATCCATGTTAAACAGATATCCTAAGACATATCACAGGATGGAACCCTAAGACAATAGCTTTCGATAGAAAAGCAAAATATATCTAAAGATGACACAAGTAAAATTCAGTAATTGTGTTCCCATGTACCCAGAAAGAGAAGTTTCACTAATTGAGATGATCACTTATTACCTGAAATGGCAATGAAGGTAGAGGATCATTGCCCCAGTATAAATCCTCCCCATCACCACTTAAATAAATTTGTGCATTTAATCGTGTTTTCCCTTCTCTTGAATAGATGAAGCACAAAACATATTGACGACAGAAGTGATCCCTAAGCTTGTCAAATGAGTGTTGAAGGTGGCGTTTCCAATCCTTTAATTCTGCTGTCATGACATTAGGTGCAATACTCTCAGTACTTGGTTCCTTGCTTTCATTTTTTGGACTCCAAACTTGGGCGACATCAAGCGGTAGTAATTCATCCAGAATGGTAAAAGCTATTCCCAAAAGTGCAAGCTTTTCTGAATCCGTTTCAGCCCTAAAGTGCATGACCTCTTTCACCTCAGTAAAATTGTCATCATCAGAGGGGCCTGGTAGAGATTTAATCAATGCATCCATGTATTTGTCAAACAACTGTGAAATTCTAGTCAATACATTTGCTCCAAAATGCACAACAGCCAAGGGGGTTAACTGTGACAAAATCTCCTGTAAAAATGTTTCACATCAATTTACACCCGCATATGTACATTGAGCTGGCATGAAATACTGGAGAAGAGAATTCTAGTAAACTTATAATCAAGAAACTACAAGAACATAATGCATTTGCACACATTGCAAAGACTTCAATTATAACAATATGGACAACAAGATGCAAGAACGAAAGGCGACATCTTAGACCATACAGGAGGAATTTAAGTCTGCACAAACAGGTGCTTGTGAATATAGTAGCTTAAAAGATCTGCAATTAATAATGAAACACAACAAACTTACTTCAATAATGTACATAAAATTAACTCCACTGTCGATCAGCGCACCATTTGAAGAAGTTATAAACATAGAAAATGGAGAAAGAGTGCGAAGTGACTGGAGCAGGATCTCATCACTTTCTGCTGTATTCAGAACTATTCTTCTAGCCCGTCTAAAGTTCAACTCTAACACTTCTTCAATATATGGTCGCAAGAGCACTAAAAGCAACTTGGACAGTTTAAGTCCCTGTGATTCCAACATTGAGCAGTAGCTAAGACTAGCCTGAACACAACTATTCGCTGCACCTAAAGCAGAAACAGTCTCTGAAGAAGGTGCATTCTCCTTCACCAATCGCACAAAATTTTCAATTTCCCACTCTGCCCATTGAACAACCCTATTGGTGTACACAGGATTATCACCAAATATTGAGCCAGATTCCTTTGTTGTCAATGAGATCATTGAAAAGACAAGCCTGGATAGTGTAACTGGAAATGTTATGGGATACACGGAACATGAGGAAAGAAAATCACCAATACTCTTTCGGAGGCGGTACCCATAAGATTTCAGCAGCAGTTGGTGTGCCAAAGGACCATTCCCAAGCAAAATTAAACCAGCCAATGCTTTCTTCTGCTCCAGAATGCTGACTAGAGGCTGTTCAGCAATCCCAATTAGCTGCTCCTCAAGCATTGACTTTCTCTTCAAAAAAGCTGATCTATAAGACATTTCCTCAGTTTCTGAATCATCACCTGGGCCTTTCAGCTCTGGGCAGTTTCTCTCTTCTGCATCTATGGCTTCTATTGCTTCTTCCACCCTGTGTTCAGCCAATAGAACATCGATATTATCCAAGAAAGTGGCATTTTTACTATCAATACCACTTGGCAAGTGGCTTAGAGACTCATTGATATCGAAATCTTGCTGGGAATCATCAATGGTGGTATTATCATGGTTCCATTCTTCCAGTTCACGACAAACCCCTGACATCAAATCTTGCACAAGAATTCCCTGAGAAGAAATGTGTTTTCGCAGCTCAACTAACTCATGCTCCATCTCGACCAACTCTTCTGACAATCTGCAAAAATCATAAGGATTAATAATACTAAGCTTAAGCAAATCAAATGTATTGTTTACAAACTGGAAAGGAACCAAAGATGTTCTATGGTTACAAGAGCATAAGAAGAAAATAGGCCCTGATAAGATTCTATCAGATCCCTCTAGTATTTTCATATAGGATGGCAGTCAACCTAATCAGAAACGACTCTGCTTTAAAGAAGCTCTCTGGTCCTAAGTACAAGTTGAATAACTAAAACTTGACATCTTGATGGGATTGGCCACATGGATTGTTATTTTCCAATTCATTCTATTTTGAACCAATATATTATACAAGATTATAAACCGTGCACTGTTCTCATCTTCACTACAAGGCATATTATGTGCTCGATTAGATAAAAACTGTACTTGGTTGAATTTAAATGTCAATACTTGTGCACATCCAGCCCATAAAGATCAAATATGAGATTATAAATACATTTAGTTCCAATGTTCTCGCGAGTAGTGAACTATGACTTACCTGAGGAAAGAAAAGAACTTCGTTTGCATATTGCCACACAAATTTTCTACTGCATCCTTCAAATCCATGAGCTCACAACAGACTTCTCTGATTCCCTACATTACAAAGCTTCTTCAGATTTTAATAAATAGATACTAATAAGACAGCGTCTAACGTGTCACAAAACAACGGCTAAAAGAGGACCACTCAGCAAATATTTTTCTGTCTGCTGAACTTGGTAGTATATACTGCTCAACAAGAACAAACCATTGAATTCCATCCACGACCAACTTCACCCGATGCAACCACAAAGATAAAGCCCAAGTAACTGAGGAAAGAGGTGCTCTGCTTGAGAGAGGGGAGAGCAACCATGGTATGTGGACGAACTCAGAAGGTTGAAGTTGCAAGGGGAAAAAAATTCGTTTGAACGCTTGCAAAAATGAAAACTTTAACAAAATCAGAAATGGAAATCTCAAAATGGTCGAAATTCAACTGTAAGATGGATCATGAATCACAACAATCCAATTTTCTTAGCGCTAATCAGAAAAATGAGAGAAACCCAGTTAGACAAAATCGTAACTTTAAAGAGAAAATGAAGTTGGAAGTAAAAAACTCGATTCACTCAAACTAAACTAGTCCAATGTCAAAAGTGAGCTCCCCAACAAGATGCAGATGAAATATAGAAGAAAAATAAAACAAAAAAAAAACCTTTTCGGTGCGGGATTGGTAGAAAGAATCGATCTTGGACTGAGGAGTAATGCTCTCGATTGAAGGGAAATCATCATCTTCTTCACTACTCTCCATTTTTGCGCTATTCACTTGTCTACAGTAGTTTGACGAGGACCCAGCTGCCTTAGAAACTCGACGTCACTTAAACTGAGTTGCTGCCGTTAATTAGCTTGCTCATTTTTTGGGTACTATATTTTTGTCACTTCATTGTAAGACAAGAGGGGTTTGATCGTGGGCAAGAAGCCAAGAAGTTGAAGCTTAACCGAAACGCATGCCAAAGTCAGCTTTGGTATTGACAATTCAATACATTTGTGATTATAGTCCAAAGATCCATGTAATATAAATAATTTGTGCATTTGCAATGACTTAGCAACAGGAGTTTGACTTTAGGGACTTATCATCGGTCTAAATTTAGTTGTTTTTAATAAATTGGTCGATTAAATATTATTTAAATAAAACATATTTGTTTAACTTAGGAGGAAAATAAAAAATTAATAAATTTATAGGATTTAATTAAGATAATAAATATCAATACTCATTTCAAATATTATTTAATGTAAAAGGGAAGGAACTTTTTAGTTTATGTTTTTTATTTTCGTCTTTTCCAATTTTCAAAAATAACTAAAATTTTTGTTTCTAATTTTTTATAATCTAATTTACTATCAACTAAATAAATAATAAATAATTATTTAATATATTAATTATTAGTAAGAAGTATAAATAATTTGATTTAATAATATATATTTAATTAACTAAAATTAATTATTGATATGAATTATGAATAATTTTATTTTACTTAACAATTTTATTTAATTTTGTAATCAACTAAATAAAATTAATTTAATAATTATGAATAAATATAATTAAATTTACAATATCTTCAAAACATATAAATTTTAAATATAATTCAATTTAATAATTCAAATATATTTAAAAATAAATATTAATTTATAAATAAAAAGTTAAATTTCGAAATATTTATTTCGATAAAATAAAATAATTTTCATTAATAATTTATTAAAAATATTATATAAAATATTAAAAATAATTTATCATTAAATTTATATATGTAATTAATATCAATGATAAAAATATAACTATTATCAACCAATCAAAATTTTAATTTTATTTAAAAGAAAAACAAAACTGAAAACAAAAAATAAAATCAAACAACTCCTAAATATATAGTCAATTTTTATTTTTTGTTAACTTTTTTAAATTGATGAATAAATAATTATTCTAACTTGACAACAACTCACCACTTGAGTAGTTGAAATTCATAAATTACTGGGATCATTCATAGAAACCTGAGCAAAATACTGATTTGGTTAATGAAAGCCACCATGTGAGTAAAACATTTTTCTTTGCAATGCATCCGATCCAGCAACGCTTAATTCATTTTCTTAAATATTGGCAACAGAAGCAGACAAGTTTGCTTAAAGAAGGAGCATCGAAAAGCCTTAAGCAAGAAAAGAAAGCAATGAAAAGAGACAAATACAGAGTGAAAGAGAGCAACTTTGTTAAATCTTTCAATTTCATAATGTAACAAGGTCTCTGTTTCTCTTTTTTTTCCAGAAGAATGCAATCAGGTATTGCCTTCTCCTCTTTATCTCGTGCAAGAACAATGGGCGACACATACAGTCCAGTATATTATAATAACAAACAAGATGCAGCCATGTTCTGCAGTCCTGTGAGAATGTGGAAGGACTATGAAGAGTTAAGGGGTATTTGGTTACACCTCTAAAAAGTATTATTGAGAGACCCATCAATTTTCTTCAAGATCTACCACTACCTTCATTGGATATAATCTTCGTAATAGTTGTCAGTAATTACAGAGACAAACCTCTCCAGCCAGGGAAGCTGATGAAGATCCTTCATGGCATCTACGTACGAGTCAGTACAGCGAGGTGGGGATTGATAAGGGTGATGATCACTAAGACTGAAACCCCCAGCAAGGAATCTTTGTATCAGTGCGAGCTGAGATTTCTCCTGGTCTGAGTAGGCATCCATGAGCAGGGGCAGTGAATTAAAAGTCTCCCATGCCCACTGTTCTGATTCTTGGACAGACTGACTGACCAAATCATTAGAGTTGTCTTCATCCCAAAAGGCACATTGACAGCTCTGTTGTCCATCTCTGTATTCCACACCACAAGAGTAACAGAACTCATGCCCGCACCTGAGAGAGAGAATTTAACATTTTAACACTTATGTATCATATGATATTAAAGACCACCTGTAATGACAAATGCAATGTGATTGCATATTTGTCATCCAACTTTGTCAAAATTGTCGCCAAGAAGATGGTATATAGTTCTCTACACCAGTTCAACAAAACTTCTGCTTTTATCAATAATCGTAAAATGGGGATCTTTTCTCACAAAAATATTCTTACCAGGATGCATGGATGATTCTTTGATGTTAATGATCAACATTTTGTATACTCAACCATGAGATAAAAGAAAAATATTGGGACTATTGCACAATTACACAAAAATACTACATAACAGACAATACACATGATTATGAGCAAACAAACTCAACAGCATACTGCTCAATTTATCTTCTTTTTTTTTTTTTTTTTTAGTCAGAAATAGTCCCAGTTACATTAATGAGTCTTCTGAAAGCATGCCTTAAATATTGCTTGCAAGTATCACTAAATGATTTATGTTTTATCTTTTCCAAACATCTGGAGGCCCTTTAAACATTTCTTCCCAGTGCCCTTACCCAGAAGACAAGGGCTAGACTCCCCATTTGAAAAATGTGCATACAAAAAGGAAAAGATAAAACCAGTCATGAGAAGGAAAGGGAGGTTTCAAGGGAGATGTACACAGTCGAAGTGAGTTTTTTCTTTTCTCCTCAAATATTATGTTTTCTTTATGTCAAGCAGATGTCTTTTTTTTTTCCTTGACACAACTACTATCATGATATGGGAATTACTGCTGACAAATCTGTTCTCACACTCACTGGGGTCCAAGGGTTACTACAAGCCACAAATTGTACTTTTAAGAGTCAATGCCAAATAACATAGAATAAGGATATATTTGGTGTAACTTGCTGACAGTTCATGAGAAATTTGATCTAGACCGGGGTGAATAGATAAATTCATGAAGGTAAGAAGGGTGTGAGCAATGCAAGGAGATAAGGCAAAATGATGGCATGCAGAGGTGACTAAACATGGTGATGATTTTAACATGATAACTGATGCAATGGGTGTCAAAAGTATGGAAACTGAAATAGATGCGTATGTTATAGATTTGCAATTTAACTTAGGATCATAGCAGATTAATCTCTGATCTTGATCAAGAACTCTTAGTAAACCAAGATCAATATACAGATGTATGTGTCTGTGTGTGCTTGACAAAAAGATAAACTACAATGAAAACAATATAGAAAATAAAAAGAAATATAAATTGCACACATATCTTACCAGCAGGTCATGTGGTAGCATCCTTGAGAGAGCTCAATCATCCTGCGGCACTGTTGACAACGCCTCCACCTTTTGTTTTGGGCTAGATGATGCAGCGTGATATCAGATGCATCCCTTTCCTCCAACGGAAGATTCTGATACTCTTCACAGCTCATTGAAGAATGCCAAGGAACACCACAATCAACACAGATGGACCTTTGGCAAACTCGACACTCAACACACATAGTACCAGACTGGCTTGATGAACTTGCTCTAGTTGACACACATTCATGGGGATCAAGAAGAACAGAACAATTTGGATAGGGACAATAAAATCTATTTGAGTGGAGGACATCAGCTTCTGAAAAGGCCTTCTCTAGCAATTCATATGAAATGAGAGGCAGAAAAGATTTGCATTCAGTGATGGAGATGATATATTTGCAACCTAACTGAGGGCATCTGATTGGTGCTTGAGACAACTGTAATTTCCCCTCAACATAGGTTCTCATACAATGTGAACAGAATTTGTGAGAGCACTTCATTGTGATCATCATTGACTGTAATTTATCCTCACAACAAATAGAACAACTCTCAAGCGATTTATTGTCACTTGCAGGAAAAGAAACAACCCCAACTGCTATCTGGGCTAAATGCAATGCCCTTTCAAGTTCAATGCTTGGCGTGAGTTTCAGAACAAAAGCATCCAGGTTGCTGATATGCTCAAGAATTCTTTGCCTAAGAGCCATGAGAAGTGGTAATGCAAGTTTCTCTTCATTCACTATCTGCCAAAAGGGTAGATAGCAACTATGAAAAGATTATAAGATTTAGAATGCAAATACAAACAGATTCATGTAAAGATCATAAAATTCAGTTAACATCTTGTGACGCATAGCATGCAGAAATCATGATAATCTCATCCACACTGAACTTTGTCGGTTATCATACAAAATGACCACAAGCAGCTGGCAATCAAACTCAACTTCTCATACGAGTATAGGATATCTAATAATCACTTCCTATATTGTTCAGCTAAGAAATAAAGAATTTCAAATGACATGATTCACCTGTTCATATAACAACTCAGAGTCGGTGAAAGCATAAACCCTGCGGATATTGTTTTGCATAGCCTCAGCCAAACCATCCATCAGCGCCAAATAGTCTGCAACACATTCCGACACATAGAAATCAAGCTTTTTTTGCACCTGAATGATAGGAAGATCTTTTGTTCTCTCCATTACCACACCAATCCCAGAGAACCCACAACCAGATTCCCCAGCCTCTTCTACTGACAAGCCCTTGAAAAACATCTTCACTGCAAATTCATCAAGATCTTCTGTAGGCTCTTCCTTCACTATTTCTTCAATATCCTTCCACACGTCTTCATCTTCACAACAGCTGCAGAACTCTTCCTCATCTTCTTCCAACTTCATTTCTCCTACCAAATTCACGGACGATCCGCCACCAAAATCAACTTTACCTTCCATCTTCAACATCAAAGTTACACGGAATCCCAGAACAGTTCAGGACGAATACATCCAACTGGACCAAATCTAGCCAAAACTCAACAAGAAATCAATCAAAAATTACCTCCCCTCTGCATCTATATATACTTGAGGGCAAAAGGGAGCAATAAGTGATTCCCGAATCCAATTCGCCTTCTACAAGTTCCACCTGAAATTGAACGGAGACCCATCAAAAAAATGCGTCCAAAAATCCAGACTTTATCATCAACTTGCCATAACAACACTTTTAGAGCTAATAATCATAAATTTAAGTCTAACAAATACCCATTAGCAGATCATTGAAAAAAGTTTCCTGCTTTACAAAAAAGGAACAAAAACAAACTCAACAAGTCGACATCAATCAAAGTCAGCTCAAAAACTGACGCTATAAATAAAGTATCCAGGCCACGAAACTAGTAGAGAAAACCACAAGCAATCTATTGGCATGAAGAGGAATTCAGATAAGAAATGAAGCTTCCATGCCACGAAAGGAAGTGGGTTATCAGACAACTGTACCAGGAAGATCAGACAGAATTTTCTTTATCTGAGACTGATGGATCACAATAAAAGGGTTTTGTTAAATACCCTAACAATCTGCTAAAAAAAATTAAACTCTGCAGATAATTTCAGGATAAAGTGTGCATTCAATGATTAAGAGAAAGAAAGTCAGAGTGTGATAGGCGAGCACCAAACAAGAGAAATGCTTAAATGGCGTAGAAAGAAAGAATCTTTACTGCAATCTCTGGCACTCTTTTAACTTCTTCTTGACTTCTCATTTATTTATTTACTTTCTCTACAATTATCTATAGTAAAGATTCCTTAACTTTTTTTTTTAATTTTTAACGAAAATGATTATTTCTATTGCTTTCACTTTATGAAAGATATTATAATTTTCATTTAAATATTAATTTAAATGAGTGCAGTAAGTAAACGTCAAACTCATTATAGTAAGGAAACAAATGCCACTTCTTAAGGTGGTTGGTCAATGCTTGACCCTAGACCATGGTTTCATTAGTGATTACATTAATAGCAAATTTTTTATTTTCAAAATTTTGTTAAAATTTTAATTTTATATTTTTAAGAAAATTATTCTCTTATATTTTAGTTAAAAATAATAATGAAATGTACATGATATGAATACTAAATATAAACTAATTAAATATTATTTACATTATGATTTAATATAGTTCTTAGATTCGAATTAGTTCTATTAAATGAAAATGTCCAAGAAGTGATACATTTTGACAGTACGAGCTTTTGAGCTTAAGATCAATGATCACAGGAGTGATTGGTAGATAACTTTTCAGCTATATTTAAGCTGATTAAAGTCAAACAACTAATATATTTGTTTGGTTAAAAGTTAGTTAGATTGAATCAATATATTTGTTTGGTTAAGAGCTAGTTGGGTTGATTGATTCAATCCAACCAACCATTTTTTGAACCAATAAGCTAATAAAAGTTTTATTAAAAGATAATTGTGTTCTCAAACTTATTTCTATCCTCAAACTTATTTCTAACCTATCTGAAATATATAGGATTAATTACAACTGTTATCTATAAATTCATCAAAACATCTATATGGTAGCTTAAATTGAGAAGCAAGATATTATTCATCGAGTAAGTTTGCAAACAACACAAAATATAAAATTAGAGATGAGAATTGGATTTTGTTGTTGTTGTTATTATTATATGTTGTATGTTTTTTTTTAAGTTATAAACTTAATTTTTGTAGAATTAAATATCTAAAATCTAAATTATTATAATAATATTTAACGAAATACTAAATTCATACCCTTATAATTTTTTTTAAAGTCATGTCCTCGTAAGTCATTTTATACATAAACAATTAATACTAAATAGCTAATTTTACCAAACATCAAATGACAAATAGCTAATACAATCTGCTGATCAAATCAATTAATATAATCAATTATTAACTAACAGCTGATTGTACAGCTAATACAATCAGCTGATTGGCAAACATAGCTCATATCTGTATTCATACATTTTTGTTTGTTGCGTTTTATCAAACATGACTTGTTTGTGCCGAAACTTACTTTTGAATACATGTTAAAACTACATTTTTCGTAAATTTATGCATCGGGATGATATGACCCTCGGAAATAACTATTTTTGAGATTAAAAAACCTATCTAAATTTTTATATTTAGAAAATCAATTTAAGCCTTGACTTTTCTTTTATTGTATACTAACATGGTTACGAGTCATTTTTATTCTTTCTTTGTTGATGTCTTTAATAATTTTGGGCCTCTAAATTGAAAAAAAATTGCATAAAGTTTATTTAGACAGGACTTTGACTATTTTCATGAAAAGTAAATCTGTTGTTTCAAGTTTTACTATTTTGATTTTCCGGTTTTTATAGAACGAAGAGAAGTATAGTGAAAAAAAAAGCATGGTAACTTAAATTTACATTTAAATTTTGTTTTCCAAAAGTGTATTATTTGTTAAACAAGTCCTGAATGTGTGATGTAACTGAGTTATGTAAACCCAAAAATTCTGCAAAACAATTGATTATATGGAGACTTATGAGTAACCTTTACCAACCCATCAATGGCTGCAGAAAGCTTGCCATTAAAATAAATGTAAATAAAATAATTTGTAAATTACATATTTTATATAAACTATTTAATAAGCTAAGTAATTTAAATTAAACAATAAAGTTCATTCAAATAATAATTTAGAAATTAGAAATTAAAATATCTAATAATTCTTGTACTTGATTATAATGATTATTAGAAAACTTAAACTTGAAAATCCTAAAGAATTTGAGAGCCTTGGCAGTCAAGATTTCAATAATTACAAGCACTTACGAATTCCCTTCCAATTATTCTTAGAGGCAAAGCAAAAAAAAAAATCAAAAACAAAAATAGTGGAGTAAAGCAACAGGCCGTGTATGGAATGTGAATCGAAGTTCACATGTAAGGGATGTCTTCACCGTTGAAATCTTTGGTTAGATCCATAACTTTTGGTAATAATGGTTGTCATGAGGTAAGACAAATTTGAAATAAAGGGTAGCAGTGGACATGAATGCTTTCCAGGCCAACTTGTAAGTCTCGAGGTCAATGATATGTTGGAAAACATAATACTAAGAGAGGTTTAATAAATATCCTATTTTGAGATAATAATTATCTATGTAGCATAGAATTTTTTGTGTGATTAACGTAAGATATGGGTTGAAGTGTTGTCGTTTTTAAGTATGAAAAATACAGGTCTCGTGTGACTTTTGGTAGCTGGAATTTTAGGGGGTACTTTGATGATTGTCAGCAGCGAATGGTGAACATATATTATTGTGTGTGTTGTTGAATTTTCAGTGGAGGATTACGTGATTTTTGGTGCACTAGGCAATCTGTGATTTGTCTCTTGGTTGATAAGATACGTGGCTGGGTGATGTGGGCTCTCTATAGTTTGTGTTTTGGTCGTCCCTGGTCTATGGTGATTGATTATTACTTTTCCGTAAACGTGTGTGAGCAGTTGGTTTCTATTTTGAGTTTTTCATGTAATTTAAGTTTGTTTCTTTTGAGGGTGATCTTAGCTAATTTTGTGGCTGTTATTTTTGGTGTTAGTGTCCGAAAATTTCAAATTTTCGTAACTTTGTACACGTTGTCTTTGTTGTTGGTTTGGTACAAAAAAACTTCAACAGTTGTCGTAGTTGTTGCAGCTCCATTGGGTTAACATTTCAGTGATAAAATGTTTGTTGATTTAAGATGTTTTGTGGCTATTATACGTGGGATGTTTTATTGACTATATCGAGGATTTATAAAAGATTTCTTGGTTGACAACTTCTCGTTTTTTTGTTGATGAAGCAACATATTCAAGAGAGTTGCTTTTTATTTTAAGTGTTTTCATTTGTGTTGAATTTTATTTAATCACTTGAGTTGTTTATTTTGTTTCGTTATTGAAATAATTAAATCGTTAATCAATTCACAGACTATCTGTAAAGTTTTCTTCACGCAAGTAAATAAAAATCACAACTGCAAAATAAAGAAGATACCGACGTTTGGTAACGCAGTTTGGCACACTTTGCCTACGTCTGCGGGGCCCTCACCCAGATTAAATTCTTTCACTGTAATTCACAAAAATTACGTAAGATTGATCTACCCCGTAAGACTCAATCTATGTAATCGACCTACAACCTAACTACTCGTGAAAGATCTTCACGCCCAATAACATGATCGACTCATGTTAACCTCGTTAGAGGATTTTCCTAACTATTTCTACTCAAAAGCAAAGATAAATAAAATAAGAATGCAACAATTTCAGATCTGAAATTCTTCACTAAAATATTCAAGTAGCAGCACCAACTATATGTGTACTCATCTGTGACAAAGCCTTCTTAGTACTGCAACCATCAATTAAGAACCCAGCAAAAACAACAACTGCGCATAACCCTTGGACTGTTTGATAGAGATAACACCAGTGAAACAATGCTACTCTGAGAAGACCCACGAAACTAGCTCAAACAGAAGATCAAAGCAGAAACCAGAGCAACAGTAAATCAGCAGACTACTCTGCAACGTGGTTTACCAAAAAAGCAAGAGCATGTGCGCAGACTCCTCTAGCAACAAAATACATCATCAGTTTCTCCAAAAATCAGAATTAAGTTAACAGCCACCCAAACTCAAAAAATCAATATCACGTGAGCTACAAAAGATCAACTTCCAACCCACACACGGCTAGGTTTTTCTTCCCTTGTAATATTCAAAAACAAGGACAATATCAGATAAAGATCAACCCAAAAATAATGCTTATTAGGATTATCTTTCTAAATCAAATCCCAAGCATCTTTCAAAACGCAACCACCAATTTAGGCATATCTTAAAAAATTATTAAGGAAATTTTCATGTCCAATTAAAATGCCAAAAATAAAAATAGGATATATTAAAAATAAATCCTAACAATCTCCTCCTTTTTGGCATTTTTTGTCTCAACATAAAAACCAACACACAAGGGCAGTAACTGGACATGGACAGAAATACACACTGTTGATGCTCCTCCTCAGTTCAATATCCAACTACATGTGCCACCATAAGCAGATTCAAAAAGCCAACCAAAACACAAATACGAACAGCAACAAGCAATGAAAACAAAAGCACAAATCCGAATAACAAAAAGTAATGAAAACAGCAACTTCTTAACAGTAATTGTCTCCCCCTTTGAGACAAGATATGACAAAAAAAAACTAAAGACCCGGAGATTGAAGGACGAGGTGCTTCAATTTTTGAACAGCCGTGGTGAGAGCTTATAAACCACCTTCAATGCGCTCCAGCTCAGAAATGAAAGCAGTATTTGGATGGGTAGAGGGACCCGAAGCATCCGAAGGGCCCGAAGCAACATATGGCAAGTCCACCACTTGTGGTTGCCGAAAAATCCTCGGTGAAATATTCATCAAAGGTACAGTTTCCAAGATGCTCAATCCACAGTCAGCCAGAACAATAATCAAAAAGAACAGAGTCTTCCAAATAGCTTCAGCTCAGATTCAACCCAAAACAGTTCAGAGTAATGAAAGCTCACGAAATCAAGCAAGACCTTAACCAAAAATCGCAAATCCAAAAACACCCAAGGAACAAACCTCCAACGTCAACTACACAGATAGCTCAACAATCGACAAGAAGGGAATAAGACCGATTACCAGACAAGAGATACCACCGAGAGTGAGAGAGAACCGATGTCGATGACAAATAGGCACCCCACCGAAAAGTTTCAGCAACAAGGAGCGTTACCCATACAGTGAAGACTTGAGAAAGATGCTAGAAGTGGCGAGACTAACACTCACCAACGATGAAGAACAACTATCAAAGATCAAGGATGAACTGAGAAAGTCGGAGATACCACAGCCACGAAGAACAACACCCACACCGTGAAGCTCGATTAAAGGAGCTTGCTGAAAAAAAAATTCTTGCAATGGAGAGGCTAGTCGAAGATGGAGTGATGAAGCAAAGATGCGTTGAGTGCTTGAAGAGAGAAGCCAGGATGAAGAGCAATGTTGACAGTGAGA
The DNA here is from genome assembly GCA_025629825.1 of Erythroxylum guanchezii. Lineage (NCBI taxonomy): Eukaryota > Viridiplantae > Streptophyta > Magnoliopsida > Malpighiales > Erythroxylaceae > Erythroxylum > Erythroxylum guanchezii. Next base: position 31,675,867 of record JAOTAX010000003.1, on the reverse strand, counting down.
TTAGAGAAGTGAGTCAAAAGACTAAAGTTAGGGATTTTAAAATCCCAACAGTGAATGCCGCAATTTCCCCCTTTCTATTTTTTTTTTAAATTTCTTTTCTTTTTCTTTTAAAAAAACAAAAAAATAAAGAAAACAGAAATTAATGAGGGAGGATACATAGTCCCAAAGCTCCTCTAAGTTGCTCAAGCCTTACCGCATCCAGAGGTTTTGTGAAAATATCCGCCAATTGCTTCTCGGTAGACACATGAGATAAAATTACCATCTTGCTCTTGACAAGTTCTTAAATAAAGTGATGTCGAAGATCAATGTGCTTCATGCGCGAATGCTGAACAGGATTCTTTGAAATATCAATCGCACTCTTGTTATCACATAGGATTGTTAATTCTTTTTGATCAATCCCATAGTCTTCTAACATTTGCTTCAT
>JAOTAX010000003.1:31656534-31675343 GCA_025629825.1 Erythroxylum guanchezii | reverse complement strand
TTACATTTCTTGGTTCAAGTGAGGAAGTATAGCATAAATATCCTGCAAGCTCTCTATAGTTTACCCTTTTTCTCTCTTTTGTACTTCTTCTTTCGCTCAAATCCCTGACAACTTTTTCTTCTGGTTAGTTTCTTCGGGTTTGAGATGAAGAGCCTCAGTTTAGATTGTCTTCTAGTGACTTGACTGCATCATCATCTGAAGTAACTGAAATTTCTCTCGATTCTACAGTTACTTCCTTAACAGTAACTAACTGGGAGTCACTTTCTGCAGCTGTCTCTTTTGCAGTAACTTGTTGTAACTCATTTTCTACTGTCATATTTTCTGCAGTAATCAACTTTAAATCTGGAATTTTTTTTATCATCAGCCACATGATCACTCATTAAGGATGCATCATCTATCACAACATTGATGGATTCTTGCACTTTCTTAGTTCTTTGGTTATACACTCTATAGGCTTTACTATGAGTTAAGTATCCAATAAACATTCCTTCATCACTTTTGCTTTCAAACTTCCCAAGTTGCTCACGGTCTCGAAGAATATAGCACTTGCTTCCAAAGATATGAAAGTAACTTACATTTGGTCTCTTTCCTCTCCAAAGCTCATATGATGTTTTGTTTAGAAAATTTCGAAGATGCACTCTATTGCATATGTAGCAAGCTGTGTTTACCGCTTCAGCCCAAAATCTCATAGGCATTTTGCTCCCATTCAACATAGATCTGACCATCTCTTGAAGTGGTCGATTTTTCCTCTCCGCAACTCTATTTTGCTGTGGAGTTTTAGGTGCTGAAAATTCTTGTGAGATGCCATGTTCATTGCAAAATTCATTGAAGCTTGTATTTTCAAATTTTCTTCCATGACCCAATCGAACTCTCAATATGGTCAGATTTTTCAGATTCATCACCTACACATATAAACTTCGAAAAGCCTTAAAAGCATCTGATTTTTCTTTCAAGAACGCTACCTATGTATATCTTGAAAAAGCACCTACACAGTTTGTAAATTAATGAGTTTGATGATATGCAATGGAAAAAGTTTGGGTTTTAAAAAGTTGAAATTTTATATTAATGTTTAATTATTATGATGCCATGTGGAGTACAGTAATGTGTGTCTGTAGTTCTCTCTTATCGTAGGATATGTACCGGAATGACCTTCGGGCGTTCCGGTGGGTACTCTACGGTAAGGGGGCGCTACAATAAATGCACCTAAGTCTAGCATAAAACACTTAATTTTCTTATCACCAATGACATAAGGAAGTATAAACATACTTGGATCTTTGCATCTTTTTGGTAATTTTCATTTTATCACAACTAATACATTCTTACCCAAAATTGTCTTTCTTATCCTTCAACTTCCTTTTATTTATGCATAGTTCTTTCAATAACTTTGCATATTTTAGAATTTTCTTGATGGTTTTTAAAAGTGTTACATTGATTTTCACCTTTCTGAAGGTCTTGAAGATCTCTCTTTTATATTTCTCTTCTTTTGATTTAGCCACCTTGCAAGGAAAAGGTGGTACATGTGTATTAGATTGCATAGGTAAAGACAAATCATCTTTTACCTTTGTTGAATGATGAGCTAGAGATTCATCTTTCTTCGCTTTTTCTCCATGCTTTGCTACCTCTAATATTAATGGTAAAGAAAGCCATATTGAATTTCCTTCCCACTTCTTACCATTATTGCACTCACTTTCTCCTTAAGATTCACCACCATTTGTGAAGGTGATTTTCTTGATGCTTGCGCTTCTAATTTACCAATAGAGATGGATAATTAAGTTATATAATTTCCTAAATTTTGTAGGCTTACTCTTGTTTCCCATTTAAATTGTTAAGTATTAATAATAACAAACTTAACAATTTCATCCAAAGATATACATGAATTTGAAAGTTGAGATTTAGTATTTATAGGTGCTTGAGGTTGTCTATTGACATTTTGAGATTGGTATCTTTATTGTCCTCCTTGATTTCCATAATTAAAGTTCAATGATATCTTCATCTTGGATTATAATGATTTGGACAAAGGGTCATATTTCTATCAAGGTCGAGCAAGAAATCCCCCTATAGCATTAGCTGCATGCATAGAGTCTTGTTGTAATATAAGGAACATATCTATAAGATGCCTAAAGAATGAGCATTAGAGTAATTAACCTCACAAAATTCCCATGCCTAAAGAATGAGCATTAGAGTAATTAACCTCAAAAAATTCCCTATAAGACTCAATTTTAATGCATTAATCTAAATAAGTATACACTTGACTCTATGTTTCCTAAATAATAGACCACTAAGAAGCTTAATATCAAACATCAAGAAGTAAGGATGTAGTTGACCTAAGGCCATACTTATCACTCTAAACAACTTGAACAAAAATCATTAGGTGATGACCTTATGCCACACCTGAATCTTTCATGATAAACAATTTTCTAGTTAGGCTTGCAAGAATATGCTCTCTCGTGGGCATGTAGCTTTTTTATCCTTACAAACACAAAGATGTTATGCTCTATCCTCATACAATCCAGGTCGCCCTTAACTTAAGCTAGTGCTTTTTTAACCTTAAAGTCTTCAACGAGGAAAATGATAGACTTAACAGTTGTCGAACATTCACCACTAATGTCAGGCTCTTTATTGTCTACAACTACAGGCCTGTGGCTTACTAACCTTGAGTCAGTGCCGGATGTACTCCTGTACATGGTGCTAAAACCCTCCTTGATGAAATACTATGTGCAGATATTAAGAGAAAGATATATACTAAAAGAGTCTTACCACGAGAAGATGATAGGCCTAGATTTGTTAATTAAAACTAGATTACTCGAACTACGTGTTAACGAAAAGAAGGTAAGCTCACAGACACAAGAGACTGGAGCTATTTATAGAAAATGCGCACACAACCTTATTTTCCACCAAAGGGCTGGTAATTAAGAAAGAGACTTATTTTGTTGGACATGATTCAAAGGATGCATTATATATGAATTTGTTTTCACCCCATGACGTTTACGACATACCTGATGTGAAGGAAAACTTATCTCGTGATTCATTTATAATTCCAGAACTCTCATTAATGTCCGTCGATCGAGCAGATTTGGTGAGCAACGTCTTTCAAAATTCTTGATAATCTAAGGCTACCATTTGCATTATGAAATAGGGTTGAAGTCTCATCTTCATGACAGACCCCTAAATTACAGAATGAAGAAATGACAGATCGAGAGGTAAGTTGACATACTAACAAGAGAATAGATAGATGAGGTTGCTAGATAATAAGTTCATCCCCGGAATCCAACAAATAACTCAGTAAATCAAGTATCGCTCAATGTTGTATAAGATGGTGATACATGACTGTTTTATATACGTACAAGTCATTATTTCTAAAAATGAAGTCACTCTTTTAATATCACTAAATATTGGATTTCTCACTTTAATCTTATTAATTTGATTATGTTAAAAAGTATTATAAATTTTAATTATACAGAGCTATTAAAAAGAACCCCCATATTACAATATAACTTGTTATACATCAAACCTGATTTTAAACACTTAGCCTAAATTTATATCTGAAGAATTCAGCAGGAAAGAAAATGACAAATTGATGGAGTAGGGTTTGGTTTGGTGACCTACACAGGTCCAGTGCTTTGAAACCCCTAGCCCTGGTGATCAAAGTGGTTGGAAAGAGGTCTTTAAGAATCTTTTCGAGTTGGATATAATTTACTAATACTGTCAATTATTCAAAATTAATAGACTATTACTTTTTTTTTTTGTTTACAAAGGAAAAAACCTAAAAACAACTGGCCTAAATAGCACCACTACTGGCCGACAAAGGCTCTTGCAGATCTCGTTGCAGATGGGCCCAAACAATTGTCGGAGGCTCCGGAAGCGGAACAAAACCAGGGCTAGCATAAGCGGCAAGGGAGGCTAAACAATCGGCACTCGAGTTGCCTTCCTGGTAGATACGTTGGATCTGGACCACCCAAGGCTGACGGAGGAGACTCCTGAGACCTGCAAGCACAACAGAGTGGTCAAGATCATTACCATAAGAAGTAGAGAGGATATTGATCACCTCGAGCGAGTCGACTTCGAGAACGAGACGATGATACCCAAAATCCCAAGTCAGCTATAGGCCAGAGTGAACACCCCACAGTTCGGCTTCAAGGGGGGAGCTGGGTCCAAGACGATGGAGAAAGCCCCCACACCACTGGCCCTGGGCGTCCCGGAGCAAACTACCGGCAGCTGCTACGTTATGTCCGTACTTAATAGTGCCGTCCGTATTTAACTTGACCCAACCTTCCGGCGGCGAGGACCACTCACATAGAGGATCCGTGGAGGTCCCGGGATCACGAAAAACACTCCTTTTCACGGCTCGTGCTCGGGAAACCCAACGAACATAATCGACAACCAGGCGGTAACCATCACTTGGTCACTGAAAATCCTCCTCAAAAATACTATAGTCCCGCCATTTAAAACTTTATTATGCAATTTAAATAAAATATTAAAAGTAGTATGGAGTATGTAATCAATCAACTATGCGAAGTTTGATCCTCTAAACAAGACTTATAAACCTTTCTCAAAGAGGAGGTTGATATGCTCAAAGAGTAACAACTCACACAACTTTCATTTAGTACTGTACTCCACTTTGCATGTAGAAGTGGCTTGAATAAGTAGGTTTAGATATGACTTTACTCTTTGAAGATTCTTCAAGATCTTAGGGGAATCCCAAACTAAGTTTTAAGGCACAGGAAGATTTACTTAGCTAGCTGTCATTATATATAGCTGCAACTAAATTTGGTCAAAACAAGCCATGAAACATTTTATGCTTCCGACTTTTTGTTTTGTTACCCATTTTCTTGAATTGACATTGTTAGTGAGATTTGACCACTTTGAACACGAACACAAGCAAATCTCCAAATCGGGAGCAAAACTACTGATAAATCTATGTTATAGGCCCATGATCTTTGCTTCTTGGCTTTCTCATCATCAACTTCTTAGTTCTTCCCTTCCACTTTCTCTACTAGAGCTACACTGATTACAGATCATTTAACTTATGCCTGATCAAAGTGGCAATAGTGTGAGGGACTACAGGAAAGGCAACTGAACAGTGAGTGAGACTATGATTAGCAAAGAGAATGGACGGGGAAAGAAGAATGAGGAGGGTTACTAGTGACAGTGAAGGTAGGAGCAAAACCCACAGAGCTTAGATGGAAATGGGTTGAAGAATACTATCGGAGAAAAGGGTGTTTGAGGAGCCAAAACCAGTGCAATGAGTACAAGTGGGATAATCTCATGAGAGACTACAAGAAAGTGAGAGATTACGAGAGGAAATTAGTCGAGAGAGGAGGAGGAAATGAAGGGTCTTGCTGGAAGCTTGAAAGTAACGAGAAGAAAGATCGAAACTTGCCAAGTAATATGCTGCATCAGATATATATACGAGGCGTTGGTGGAGGTTGTGGAAAGGACAGGAGATCAAAATATGGTAGTTGGTGGATCGAAAACTTCTCCGGCCACCATAAACTATGTGGTTGAAAGGCCTAACAGTGGTATTCGGCCTCCTACGGTGGCTTATGTTTTGCAAACCAAGTTTCAACTCCAATACCAACAACAGTATCGTCTTTGCGATCACCACAGCCACTTCATCTTCCATATTCTCAGCCATTGCACACAGTAGGTACCCTTGAAAATCCGAAAATGCATTCTATGAATTAGAATCGAACTTAATTGATCTCCTTCTCACGTAAATCATGTGAAAGTATATTCCTCAAACTCGTACACTCTACAATATAGAGGAAAACCAAGATTGAACTTAAGAAATCCAGATCATATAAAATCGGAAATTTTTTATAGATCTCCAACCAAGTATTAACATTGTCTCGAAGTAACTCCGTAAATCAAAATCTAAAAATAGAACTCTCAAATCATCAAGGAGAGTTTCATTCTCACATAAAATAAACTATTCAATAAGTTAAAAAAAAAAAAGACACATATCAATCACTCAAACCTTGGAAAATTCATAAATAAAAACTCAGAAAATTCATAAATAAAAACTCAAAAGTGTTAACTCCTTCAAACCATTGTTTTTTTTAAAAAGCAACATCATATACTTCAAAACTGTAAAGTACACAATCCCTGCTTCTTGAAAAAATTCACACCTAACCTTATTCCTCGTTATATTATCTCTAATATCAACTATCTAGTTGGTTTCTTCTTCTGAAATAACTTACTTATCATTTATCTGAATAGTCTCTTTAACAGTAGCAACTAATTGTAAATTTGGACAATTTATTATTTTTCCTTCACTATGTCTTTTTGCTTTGTTGTTTGTAGTTATTATTTGATGATCTCTCACCGTTTTGTTTAAAATTGGATATATCCTTCTTCATTTTCTTTGAACCCATGTTTTTGTTTTTTGATGAGATCGTCTCATATTGGCTACGGTGATTAGTGGTAAGAGACGAAGTTGATTGTGAGTTGATTGCATGATTTTTTACAACTAGATATTCTTCCATCCTTAAACGACAATTGAGGATTGTCTTGGATAATTTTATAGGTGTCTTTTTTAGTGTTGGTCTGCGAAAATTCTAAAAGTTTTAATAACTTTGTAGCTAATATCTTTCTCGTTGGTTTATGTTGAATTTTATTTAAACACTTAAGTTGTTTATTTTTTTTTGGTATCGTTAAACATTATTTGAGAAAATCCTTTGTTGAGATTAGTACGAGGCGATCGTACTATTAGGTGTAAAATATTTTCACAGGTTGTAAGAACGAGAGATTGTGTAGGTTGTAAGAACGAGAGATAGTGTCGAGGGTTGAGTGGTGTTGACTCAATAAAACCTCGTGTAAAAATTATTATCATTAGTTAAAGTATTAAATTAGGTGAGGGTCTGTAGACATAGACAAAGTGTGCCAAACATCGCTAACAATTTTCGATGTTGATTTATTTTGATGCGTTTAATCTCTCTAATTTTTGTTTGTGCTATAAACAATTGGGGAAAAATCTCAGAGTTAACGAAACCATTACATCCTTCGGAATTTTTTCAAATTGAATAAACAAAGAGATAACTGATGCCTCAACTTTCCAGTATAGCTTTGGTACGAATTGGTTTATATGAGAAATTTTGTTTGTACACTTTGTATCAAGAAACCTTTTCTTTAAGATAAATACTGAAACACGACTTCCGAAACTAAACTAATTGTTTAAGCAAGTACCTACTGATCGAGCACTAACTTGGTTTGGTTTCCAAAATTTTCAAGGTGTGTGAAAGTTCAGAATCTGATAAAACTGAGTACTCAAGACTCACCGACAAAGAGAAGGAGAACAAAAGATCGTCGTCGTCGTCATACAAGCAATCACATGAAGTGCGCACGGCAATCTCCAAAAGCGCTTCCACTATTGCAGAAGCAATTCAAGCCTGTGAAGAGAAAGAAGAACAAAGGCACAAAGATCTCCTGACACTTCATGAGAGAAGACTCACGATTGAGGAGTCCAAAACAGAGATCAAGAGGGAAGGGATTAGTGGTATAGCGGATGCCATTAACAATCTTGCTAACTCCATTCTGGCTTTAGCTTCCCGTAAAAACCGGCCTGCTCTAAATCCAAACTGACCCTCCTCCTATTTATTATGACACCATAAGCATATCTTAATCACTTGTTATCTTATGGCGTTTCAACTTTTTGCCTCTCGCCCTTTTCTTTGTGTCTTTTCTTAAGGGGGTCTATATATTGTAGAGTTTGTGCTTCCTTCTAATATGCTTTCATAATTTTCTTTTATATTAATATACTAAAATTTAAAAGTATAACATTTGCCAAAGAAGGGATATTTCAAACTAAAAATGTAATTTCAAATTCATTTTACAGTATAATATCAGAATTTTTATCTTGTTTGATTAGTTGAGAAAAGAACCTACTAATCTAGTAAAAACGTACCATAATCACGTTATATGGTGTCATTTGGTTGGCCCACCGGAGAACAACTCAAGTAGACTGAGATTAGGGATGTCAAATTTAGCCCTATCCGATTTTGCCCTGATTGACCGGGCCACAGGTTGAAGTAAGGTCGAGCAAAAACGATATCATCTTTAATGTTTTCTTTAAAAAATATATAGTGGATCGGGCCACAAGCACCCTAGTCTGTGGTCGAGCCATAAGTCACCTCAGTCTGTGGTCGGGTCGGGTTAGGCCATTAACATTTCTAAGTGAGATTTGGGGCTTTGAAAGAAAACACAAATTCAAATTCGAGTAAACCCAATTGGTCCAATACATTGACATGAAAAACCAATAATCTAAAAATCGAACCGAAAATTAAACTAGTAAGATAAGAAGTTTAAGGATTAAAAAATTCAACTTGTATTAGACATAACATTAGCTAAAGATTGAATAATTGAAAGAGATTGCTCTTACCTATCAAAGAATTCGAAATTTAATTTAAAAAATTGTTAAATAAAAATTAATTGATTTATTTTAGTGTATAAAAACTTATTAATTAATAAAAATTGATCGATTAATAAATGAATTGATCAATTTTTAACAACAAGAATTATTAAAATAAATCGAACTGAAAAATTACAAATTTAACCAAAACATTGGGCGATTCAAGATTTTTACGGTTAAATCGGTTGAGTTTTTTAATCATGGAACAAAACAATAGATAATGTTTGACATATAAAAAGGAGTTAAGTAGTCTTTTTATTTTTTATCAATATAATTTTTATTTTATTATAATAAATATATTAATTATTTTAAATTTAAAACACTATCACTTATTCGATTTTGAAAATTATGTAATAAAAATATTATATAATCTTTTTAAATATCATTTTGTATACAATAAAATTAATATTTGATTTAAAAATTTATTATGTATTATTCCTTTTAGAATGTTTTCAACTGGTCAATTCAACCCCCCAACCCATACGGTAAATACTAAATAGTCCACAAAGACCTTTTCCTTTAGATCAATAAAAAAATCAAAAGTTTCTAGAAAAGCTGTTGAATAAGTACTTACACAAGGCCAACGATAAAGTAACGTAGAGAAGTTTCTCTTTGTTTAAGGAAGAGAGGTTTAGAGAGAGTTTTCTTATACAAGAAGCACAACAGCAAGAACAAGAGTCCTTTGATTGGCGGAAGCTCCACGAAAGGATCGATCTTTGTCCTTGCCCTCTTATTGACTCCTTTACCTTGTTGTCAAAAGCTTTTCTAGTTTTCCTCATCACAAATCACATAACAACAACATCCATGGCCACCACCGGAAACAAGAGCATCAATGCAAAATTGGTCAGTTTTCTTGTCTTTTTTATCATTTGTATACGTGTCTCTGATGTGGGTTCGCTTCAATTTTATTTTTTTTTTTGGTTTTAGGTGGGGATTTGAGCTTAATTTTGATCATGTTTTGACCGTTTCTGATCTGAATTTGATTTGGTTTTGATCCGTAATTTGCTGTTTTTCTTCTGCGCTACTTCCTGACAATGATGTTCTATGGGTCTGTTTCAAATCTTAACATTTATTTTCTGGGCGTTCATGTTTAGCTTCTTAAGCCAATACTCAATAGGTATCTTCTTAGTATAGATGTTTTGAATGCAATTTCTGGCGTGAGTTTGTGAAAGTTTTCAAGGATCTTCTTTTTAATATCTTATTTATCAATAACAAAATAATGAACTGTTATAATACTTGTTATAGTGGCCTTGAAAATTCCCCGTTGAGTTGATGGCTTTGATGCCCAGCTGTACTCAAAACTAACCTAATTCGTGATTTTCTGCTGATTCAGATAGAATCTTACGACCACTGTCGTACTGTCGTGGCTCGCAGGATGTCATGCGCGATTATTATCCTGTCTTAGGCAACTTAGATGCCCTATCAAATAGTTTTCACCTGCCAATTTTTATAACATTAATGTAATTTTCCCACCAACGGTATCATTGATAATTCCCTCATCTTGGAAGTATCCTATGATTCACTGAGTTATCACAATCTCAATCCTCCATTACTAAGCTTGAACTTGGTTACTCTTGCCAAATTAAGCTCCATCACAATAATGGTGTCGTTGGATTGCTGGCAGCAGCATCAATAGGCTTATAATTCTTGCTTTGTTAATAGAAATGGCTCTGATCAGAATTTAAAATCATATTGTTTAGCTGCACATGCCTGTCATTGATCCTAGCATCTTTCATCATGATTTTCTGGACGTTCTTTTTGGCAAAAAACACAGTTCCATTGCAAGGAAATCATGCTTTTAATTTTTAGACCAGCAAGCTCTCCCATTTCATTTTACTTGTCTACTAGATGCTTATGTACTATTCTATGCTTCCATTGACATTAAACAGCATGTGAACTTTCAGGGGAAAGCGTGATTGTGGACCAATCACTATTGTCAAAACTAAATCCTTTAGTAGAGGTCACACAAGCATGTGAACTCTTCTCTTTGCTGGCCCTCCCAGTTCAAGTGGCTACTATCCTATTTCTGTTTCCAAGTAGTTCGTGGGTCTTTTTTGTCTGAAAAAGTCTCACTTTTGATGGATCCCATCTGATTTCAATTTTACCTATCGTAAATTGATGGAAGTATGCAGCTAATTTTTTTTTAATCAAAAAAAGTATGCAGCTCATTCTTTAAACATTTTGAAAACTGTTTTGGTCATTGTTTTAGGACATCTCCCTTCATTTATTATATTGCTTTTTGGTTACTTTTTCATTTTTGCGTTTCAGGTGCTTCTTGGAGATGTTGGTGCTGGGAAGTCCAGTCTTGTCTTGCGTTTTGTCAAAGGCCAGTTTGTTGAATTTCAGGTTTGCAATCATAGACTTAAATAGATTGTACCATCGTTAAGAGAAATGTAAATCTGTTGGTGCATGCATGTGTGCACACACCCACATACTTGTATTACAGTGTGCATCCCCTCTTGTCTATTTACTCATGCATTTATGAGTCTGTTTATGTTCACATGCTCTGTTCTGCAATTAGAGGCTTGAAAAATGCTGTGTGATGTAGGAATCAACCATTGGTGCTGCATTTTTCTCACAAACATTGGCTGTCAATGACGCCACTGTTAAATTTGAGATTTGGGACACAGCAGGCCAGGAGAGATACCACAGCTTGGCTCCAATGTACTATAGGGGAGCTGCTGCAGCAATTATTGTATATGACATATCTAATCAGGCAAGTGACTGAAAGTTCAACTTTGTCTTTTTTAAATAACTTCGGTTACATATTTCTTAAGAATGAGTTTGATATGCAAAGTTGTCTGTGAAATGACTGGATGAGGATGCTTTCTTTTGACACGTTTGGAGTTCATGTATAAGACTTCCTTCATAAATTTCTCTTGAAAGAAACGACAGATGGTGATGCATCTTTATTTCATGTCTCTTGTTTGTGACCATATACGGATTGGTGGATCAAAGCTAATGAACTTCGAATTATGTTGACTGACTTGTTGAATTATTGTGCCTCCATGAATTTTATATCCGTTTGGTTAATAGATTTGGAATTATTTGTTGTTGAAAATATGCAACAAGGCTGTCACTCTGCATTTTAGGTATTAAGAAGCTTAGACAAGAGGTAACATCTGCATTTCCTTGTCTTTGCTTTGTGTATTTATTCCAACTTTGGGCCTCAAATGAAACTACGTCAAATTTATGACATGATACGCAAATTAAAATTCCCAGCTGTTCTGTTCCAAAGCTAACCTTCTGCAAGAAAACAGTGTAATGTGTATTGGATGACTAATAAAAGCTTGTTATCTAAATGTGACCTTGCACTATTTTAGAATGTTACATTGCAATACCCTGCAGGATTTGGTTTGGGTTTTCCTGGGGTAGCCTCTTTGTTTCTCTGTTTTGTACATACTGACAGTCAACGTTTATTTTCTATAGGCATCATTTGAGCGGGCAAAAAAATGGGTACAAGAACTCCAGGCGCAAGGTACTTCTGAAACTATAAAATTGTTACTGGTGACTTAGGCTTGGATGAAATTTCTGTTGGTAGTTTTAAATGGTCTTCTCCTGGAATTTTTGCATCCACGTGCATCTTGACAAATCCTTTTTCGGAGTAAAATCCAGGCTGTTCAATTTATTTCACATCCATTTCTCTGATGTCTATTTTATAATAATAGCAAGTGTTATTAACTTCTCTTTCTCTTATCCAACAAGGCAATTCAAATATGGTTATGGCACTTGCTGGGAATAAAGCTGATTTGTTGGACGCAAGAAAAGTAACAGCTGAGGCAAGTACCTTGTCATCATGCTACTTACGAGTGAAATAAAATCCTTGTATCGTGGCAGATATAGTAGCATATCAAATAAGTTGTTCTTTTTCTCCTCAATTGTCTATTGTGGTAGACGGTTGTCTCTGTTTTAATGCTGTGTGGACAAAGTATCATGTTTCCTGTATGTGGTATTGGTCATACTCTTGAAAGATTTACGAGTTGAGAAATGATATCTATGAGATGAAGTAAGTGTATTTACTGATCCTAAGGGTATCATATATCATGTGATACAATTTCTGGGAAACAGCATGGATTCACATCAGTAGTTGGGAGAATTAGTGAAGATAAGAGATGAATCGAACAGTCCAAGAGAGTTTTAGATAGTGAAGTTCTAGATAAAGTAAAGTTGGGTATACTTTGCAAGAATGGGTTAAGGAGTTGAATCGTGCTTATGGTTTTACATCTTCTCTTATCACTTCATGCCAATAGATGGGAGCCACATGCCCCAGCTGGCAATATGCGAGCAACATCTGCAGAAGGTTTGTACTTATTTCTTTGTTGGCTAATTCTTGCAGGAAGCTCAAGTATATGCTCAGGAGAATGGCCTTTTCTTTATGGAAACCTCAGCAAAAACTGCAACCAATGTGAATGACATTTTCTACGAAATAGGTATGACTGAGATGAAATATAATCATGTGATATGAATTCTGCAATAACCAGTTGTTTTTTTCCTTTCTGGACTGACAATATCTTTTTGCCTTCATCTTGGATTGCAGCAAAAAGGTTGCCTAGTGCGCAGCCGGCACAGAATCCATCAGGCATGGTTCTTATGGATAGACCGGCAGAAAGGACAGTGTCGGCATCTTGCTGCTCTTGAACATGAATACAATTCTATCCGCTTGTCTTGTTAAAGAGTTCTTTGTGATAGTTAAATATCTGGTTTATCAGTGTTTATGTAAAACTCAATCAATCTTTGTACATGGAACGGTTCCTTTTTCAGTGAAATTGCAGTGGCTTCTCATGAAATGCTGTGACACTTCACCTTCTTGTGTAAACTCATCCATGTAAGTTTGAAGCATAACATTTTATCTAGGTATGTTGTCCTGGTATAGTGAGTAGTTGGCTTATGTTGTAAAAGATACAGATATTCTCTGTAATTTAACAAATAAATTCTTTCTATTTTTTGTTTTTCAAAAAAGTTTTATTAGTAAATGTGAATTAATATAATATTTATCTTAATTTAATTTAATAATTATTGATTTGAGTTAAATTTAATTAGTTTGGTTCGAGTTTAAGAGTTAAATTGAATTATTATGTAAATAATAATTAATTAGTTCATTTTTTATATTTATATGAACAATTTTGAGAATTTTAAAGATGAAGAGAATTTTCTTAAATTATATAAAAAAGTATGTCTTTTATCCTTATCTTGTATTAAAAAAATTCACTTTATATAGATCACTTTTTTTTACTTTTCACGATTTATTAATTATCGTAACCAATGTTTTTAGTTAAAAAGTATTAGATCATTATTTTGTTAAATACAAATTAATGGCTTTTTAATAATTTATTAATTAATAGAATTTAATCTATTAATTAATTAATTTTTAATAATAAAAATTATTAAAATAAGTCAAATAAACTGTTTAAAAAAAATTTTGACTGAAAGACCAGATTTGAGGTCTTTAATCATTAAGCTAACTTAGGATACTAGCTGATAAGGAGAACAGATCTTCTTTTCCGAAGATCTGTTCCCTCTGGTCCTTTTGTTTTCAGCCATCCAATTTATTAAAACGTAACTGGGGAAAGTGGATAAGTGCGTACTTTTGACTTGTTTAGTTTGTCTGCCACCAACTGCTGAAGATGATGTTCACTGTCCAGTGTCTGAGCCACAAGCAAGTTGACATGTCCAAATAACAAGGAAGAACGCATTTTCCTTATCAATCAATCAACCAATGTCTTCTTGTTCGGTTTCTCTTAGAAGAAATCCTCTATGCCGTTATGATTTCTTCTTTTTTTTCAATCAGAAAAAGATATATATACTAGTAGAGGAAGAGACACCCCGAGATATCCTCAAGCAGGATAGACAGACAATTTACTGGTGGGTTTTGCAATAGATCGGATGCCAAGTTCCAGAGAATTGGCGTAATTAGCTAGTCAATTTGCAGCTCTATTAACTTCACGGTATATATGTCTAACCTTTACGATCCATTCTTTGACTATTAAGTTATGAATACCCAATAGTAGAGAATTATACTGAATTTGTTGATCATCCGAGGATGATAATATATTGATAATTATCAAGGAGTCTACATCTAATTCTACTCTCCGATATTCAAAATTTCATGTAAGCTGTACTCGGTAAATACCTCTCATAGTTCTGCGCAAACTGCGGTGCAAAAGCCTGTATTATGCGTAAATCCACCTATCCAAATTCCTGTACTGTCTCGAATTATCCCTCCTGCCGAAACCCACGAGGAAGAAACTTTATACACACCATCCGTATTAAGTCGTATCCATTCAGGCGGAGGATTTCTCCAGCTAACAAAGGGTTTCTACCCGACTAATTCCTTAGCATGTTCAATCGAGTTTACGTAAGCAATGACTTATCAATCACTGTGCCGTTATGATTTCTTTTGAAAGCGGTGAGAAGTACTTTAGGATCAATTATATTCTTTGAAGATTATTTATAGTTAATACATGAAAATCAAATTAACACAGTAAATAGGTTGCAAAATCATTTGAATCTGAGTCCATAAGGAGCCTCGGCTTACATATAATATTAAGAACTAAAAGACCCCTCAAAAGAAAAGAAACATATCATTCATGTTTATTTAGCATTCATGTTTATGTCATACAAGCTTAGCATCCCCTCATGACTACATCTTAATTGAATCTTTAATTGGAAAAGAAAACCAACTAGAAGAGAGACATAGACAAGAACAAACATGGAGTTACAGTTGCACAAAAATCAGTTCCAGTTTGGGTCCCAAAAGACCATCATTCCCATAAGACTTGAAATGAAAAGCTCTGTTTTTGGTATCTGGGTTTTAGTAAGCAGTTGCCAATGGCTACAAGTTATTCTGCAGCTAACAGTGAAGTAGTAAAGTCAAAACTTGGACACATTCATTCCAACAGAAACTGTCACCAAAAGGTATACATATACTAAACAAAGTTTTTACAGAGACTTGCATGTTTCATGCACTCATAGCTTTCTAGCCCTTTTACTAAGAGGACCTTTAGGACATGTAGTGGATGAGGAGGAAGACAAAACATAGTTCTTTTCGGCCTTGTCCTTATCAAAAGCCTTGTGAATGTCTTCTTTGAGCTCCAAGTACCGCGTCCTCCTGATGCCTCCTTGCTCATCTGGGGCGCCTCTTTCAAGGTCTAACAGATCCAGAAGGTCATCATCCATCAATTTATCTATCACTTCCGAGCAGTTGGGGAAATATCGTCGACCCGTTTCCACTGATATCACAGAAAACACGAGTTCAAATGATAATAGCTCTAACAAAGATTATATTTTTATTCACCATAATCATCCAAGATTTGCATTATGATTAATTCTGGTGCAAGCAATCAGACGGGACTTCAGTAGCTGCCAAGTATCAAAAGTTTAACATTCTAATTCCAAAGCAAAATCATCATTTTCACTTCCACCAACTCCATTTGGTTTCAGAACAATTCTGCATCTCCACTACCTTCCTTTTTCCAGATAAACGAATAATTTTATAATGAATACACCTAATTGTGAAACAACAACACAATTTCTTGAAATAAGAACATTCCGTTTGCAGAATGTAGACATATTTGGAAACAACACTAAGCTCTCTCTTTGAATTGCAAGAACAACATAAAGCTGTAAATACCTGTCTTCATAAGTGCTTCCATCCTAGTTTGGAGCCTTTTTTTCTGCCCTACAGGGGTCTCATTTAAGTCAACTTCTCTCAAGTTTCCACTAGAACCTCTAGCTGCGGCAATTCCGGCAAACTCAGATGTTGTCTCAGCATGTGCATTGCCCATTGCTAGCTTGGCTTCCGCAGGGAACAGTAATCGTGCAAATGCCACTGTTATTTACCAGAGTTATTAGAACTCAAAACATTAACCATAAGCATGCTCTAACCATTACGGATTAATTGTTTCAGTCAAGGGTAAGCAGCTGAAGCTATTCAGACGATAAACTGTCTGAAAGTAAATCACCAACTCAAGTTTCACCAACCCTAGTAAAGAACAACCTTCAGGATAGATTAGCAGAATTTAAAGAAAAAAGTAATATGTCTCATCCAGGAACAGGAATAAAAAATCAGAACAGATTATTAACAGAAAAAGTATAGTCCAACAAGAAAAGTAAACTAAATTCACAAATAAAACAGAGTGATCCATCAATCTGTTATAAATTTAACAGTGATTGATAGATTCAATAACGGATCAAATTATACCCATCTAAAACTGCTATATTTGTCACCACCACTTCATAGTCAACACCTTTAAACATAAAAGCTAGAAGATCAAAGTCACTACCCATTCCTGAAGCTGGTTCAGACATAAAAGGTGTCTTTGATTACTCTCTACTTCTTTTAAAGATTTCACTTTAGCTGTAATATCTTCCCTTGATATCATTTTTTCTTTTAGTTTACGCTTGTAGTTGGGACATCAGTTAACCTGTATGCTACATTATATTTAAATACCATAGCCTCTATCGGACTGAAATTGAGAACTCTAACCTTAATTTATGAATATGACAAAGAATGAGAACCAATTTCTTTAATCAACCATATTCTTTAGAGTTAGCAATGAAAGTGCCTTTTCCTAATGTTTCTGATAGGTTCCAGAAAAACAGGTAAGGAGAAATAAGTGTTTGCTATTGATTTCTATAAAACGAATACAAGATAGTCTGGTTTCGAGGACCAGCGACCTCCCGCCTATGGCTCACACACACTCGACAATATACTCAATGCCCTCCTCTCCTCGTCTACTGCTTATTTATACTAAGAACCTGTCAGGAATAACAGATTCGGTTAGCTGACAACCAAGCATGAGGTTGTCAGCCCCTCCCCGTAACTAACATCATATACATATATATATATATATATATATTTTTTCTATATATGTAAATTCATTGCTGAGTTGTCCTGGTTCTACCAATACTCCCCCCATCAGCTTCACCTTGTCCGCAAGGTAAAAGTCGGAAAAGCTAGCTTTCATGTCTTCATATGCGGGTCTCCTCCTCCTCCAACTCCCCCTCCTGTTCTGTTTCTTCATCCATGGCTGCCAGCACTTGGAGCTCTACCTTTTTGCATCGGTGGCCTGGGCTGAATTTCTCATCGCATCTAAAACATAGCCCCTTATCCTTTTTGTCTTGTAATTCACTCACCGTCAACCTCCTAAATCCTCCCCTGTTCGGACTCCTGCCTTCTACCATATTTGGATGCCTAGTTTCCATAGTGGCCCAATTATTAGCTAACTCTTCCCTCCTTTTCTCCACAATCATGCTGTCAGTTCTAGCCCTCATATTTCCCAACCCTGTGCCTACACCGGCGCCCCAACGATGCCATTTTAATTCGCTCATTCTTCTGAATTTTTCCTCCACCTGTTGGGCTAGCTCCATCATCTCTGCCAAATTCCGAGGCTTAAAGATCTGCACTTCCAGCCTGATCTCCTCTGCCAACCCGTTCATGAACGTACTTTCCAATACGGCATCTGGCAACTCCGGAAGAGGAGCGGCGAGTTCCAAAAATTTTCCGGTGTACTCCACCACCGTGCGGAACTGCTTGACCGCCAACAGTCGCTGGCATTGGGTTCCTTCGTGAGCTGGGCGAAATTTTTGGGTCACCAGTTTCTTACATTCTTGCCAGTCCACGATGGGTCGCCGGCTCTCCACCCACCGGAACCACGTTAAGGCATCCCCCTCCATGCTCATACCCACGAGCTCCATCTTCTCCCCTTCGGTGAACCTACCCACTGAGAAGAACCGTTCAGCCCTGTATATCCACCCATTGGGATCAGTTCCTCCGAAGGTGGGCATTTCAATCCTTCGTGTCCGGCAGTCTCGCCGGAACTCTCCTTGGCGCGCGAACCCTGGAGGTGGTTCGACGCGGTAGCTAGCTTCGTGGTGCATGTCGTTGCTCTCCAGCTGTTCTTCCGGCACTAATGGAGCCTTCCCTAAGTTGCTCCTTCTACTGGGCTCGGGTCGAGGCTCTTCGGGTGGGTAATCTTCGGGTCGGTTCGCTACAGTGCCGCCTTCAGTCTTTTTCCACGTTTGCAACACCGACATCATCATACTCCTTATTTCTGACCTCAAACGTTCACCCATCTCGCGATTCATCTCCTCCATCTTCTTCTAGAGCTCGGAGCTGTGGTCGTCCAGATGACGCTGCCACTCTTGGTTGGAACGACTGAGCTGTCTCTCAAACTCTTGGTGAGCTTGACTTATCGACTTCTGTATCTCCTCCCCATCTCTTCGCCTCTCTTCCCGAAGGAGCTCCAAATCCTTCTCAATACCTTCTAACCGATTATCTGCTTTTTTAGCCGCCATGGTCCAGGAACAACTGCTCTAATACCAATTGATAGGTTCCAGAAAACAGGTAAGGAAAATGTATATGTTGCTATTGATTTTCTGTAAACGAATACACGATAATCTG
>JAOTAX010000003.1:31643682-31656434 GCA_025629825.1 Erythroxylum guanchezii | reverse complement strand
ATAATCTGGTTTCGAGGACCAGTACCTCCAGCCTAGGGCTCACTCACTCAACAGTATACTCAATGATGCTTTCTCCTTCTGTCTATGGCTTATTTATACTAAGAATCTGTTAGGAATAACAGATTCGGTTAGCTGACAACCAAGCATGAGGTTGTCAGCCCCTCCCCGTAACTAACATCATATACGTATATATATATATATATATATATATATATATTTTTTTTTTTTTTCTATATATGTAAATTCATTGCTGAGTTGTCCTGGTTCTACCAGTTTCATGCCATGGCTAGAGTTATATGAGCAACATTTACTCTATTAGAGAAAAAAAATTAAAGAAAGACATACCAAATCTTTAATGTGAGCAAATCATGTCCAATTCTCACAATGCCAAACAAGGAATTCACTAATTGGACCATGATCACCCAGATTAATTGGAAAGGTTTCAACACTAAAAGAAACATATTTTCAGATTTGGACACGAAGTCCAACATAAAAGGCTACAATTGCTTTTATTAGAGAAACTGATAATCATATTGCAGAAGAATTAATGTAATACCTCTGTTCTCAAGGTACAGAAGCTTCATAACCAGATCATCACTCATTGCCTTGAAAGTGTCAGAATTATCCCCAGCCATAGGGTTCCTGCGCATTTCGGTCTCCAAAACATTAATGCATATACGGTCTTTATTTGATTCCTGCCCCCGCTCTATCTTGGCATGATAATCTTTCGGCCTCGTCAACCGCCGGCAAATGTTAACAGCACTTTGTCCATCGAATGTTAAGTCTGATGCAGAAGCTCCTTTCTCCAGTAATGACACTATAATTTCTGGCTGTTTTCGCATTGCAGCAATGTGGAGAACTGTGTAACCTCGTGCATTTGGAAGTCTGAGATCAGCAAGATCAAGACTAAGTACCTCAGTGACAACCTTGTGGTCACAGTATGCTGCAGCATAATGGAGAGCATTAGCATCATCTAAGGTTATTTCAGATTCAGTTAGGAGAAGTTTGACGAGTTCAACATCATCAGAGTCCAATGCCTTCAATATTCTCTTGATCCTCTTTTCACGCAAGGGATCCAAAGTGGTATCCTGTTCACCATCAGGCAGAGACTTCTTTCTCAACAGTTCAATGCTCTCTGCAACTTCACAGGGAAGCTCTTTCTCTATAGAGATGCTGTCAAGATTTGACCGTGCTATTCTATCAACACATTGATCAAGAAGTTGATTTGCTTGACAGTGGAAGGAAACCAGAAGTATTGGAATAACATCTTCCACTTGAGCCTTCTCAACAAAGTTGACTAGGCGTCTCTGCATATGCATGCGTATGTCAAATTGCTACAAGTCTCTTCTTTCTTATCAAACTTGTGTGTTTCAGACAAGAATACAGGGATTCAAATTCATTTTATCTTGTCTATTCAACCAACAACAACAGAAAAAATAAGTCTTTAATCAACTATTAGACACAAGCCTTGACAAAAATAGAATGTGACATTGTAATACCAAAAGAAGCTGCTCCTAAGTCCTAAGCCGTTTATCACAGTAGAGCAATTAGCATAGGTTAGGAATTTGTCATTAAAGTGTTCATGATATTGTCTAATTACTGCATTCAGTATCCCACCGCAAAAGAAGGATTCAGATGAAAAATTCCAACAATCAAAGTTATCAGTCAGATAACCCTAGCTTCAATATCACGAAATCATTAGTCCAAAATTAAATGGTAGTTTTGTTTGAAAAATTGAAACTAAACCATTTACAGATGAAAAATACGGTGTTAAATTGTACAAGCCACTAGCAGACTTTACACTTAGTGCAGAGTTTCAACAATAAAAACATCAAACTTACCTGGAATACTGAAACGAGCTCTGGTACTTGGAATATGGATGAAGCATACATCAGTTCTACAGAAAAGTTGATAGCAGGTCGACAAGCATCATGAGGGCATACATTGTCAACACAAGTTGACACCTCCACCGGGTATGATTTGAGTTGCCCAGTGTACAAATAGCTCAAGAAAATCAAGAAAGCTTCATATCCAACCTTCGTATAAGGAATTAGCTGGGTCATACAATAAGTGGGCTTCCCTTCCTTCTCTGAAGTACCCTTCTCTCTTTTAAACAAGTCGTGAAAAAACTTGCTCCTGGCAGCTAGAATACATCGGTGAACACCAACTGATACACCCTCAACAACGATATCAGCATCACTATAGTCAGGACTAAAATCATTCAGAAGCTGCCCCAAATTGGTGCTAAGCTTGGTCAAACTAACAACTTCAGGACTAGACGTTGACCCTGCCTCAAAGGCCAAGGGTGTGGGGTAGTTGTGGCTCATAGACCCATTTGATACATAAGAAGGCGAACTGAAACTCAAAGATGATGATGGCTCCGATAAATTGGCCATTATCAGATCGAAATTGTTGACCCAAAATCCTTCCAGCACACAATAAGCATCTAGAAGATATATCTTACGTATAAGCTACACCAATAAAGCTAAATTTATGAACTTTATTGATTAACTGGAAAACAATCTCAGGGAAGGACAACAAGAAACAGAAAACGGTTTTGAACCATACAAACAAAACCTTGATAAAATCCTTTTATCTAATCCAAAAGGGAATACTTTAACAATCATTAAACACTATGATCTACATAGTAACTAGAAATCTTTGTGTATGCTAAGGGCAGAAAACCTCTAAAAACATAAAAAACAAAACAAGTTCGATTCTTCACTACGGAGGAAACATGAGTCCAAACACGAGGAGGGTAACGAGAGATTGAAACGAGTGGGTTGGATAAACTATGTGTAGGAAGGTTCGTGGGAAAGGTATATGCCCAAATATGGAGGATGAAGGTGGACGACTGCAACTTCCGAAGCTTCAAAGCAACACAAAGTAAAGAGAGAAAAAAGAGGACGACTTTCTTTTTTACCTTGGTAAAGAATTTTTCTTTCTTCGGGGGGTGAGGTCGTTTTAGTGACGGTTGTGATAACATAAGCAATTGTAGCTGTGTTAAGGTGACGCAGACAATGGCGTCATACATATTAACAAACATAGGTGTCTTGTCCACCCCACTCTGTCCGAGCCTTCCTATCCTATTCCTCGCACCTCGCGCGAAGGACGCTTATAGGATTTTCTTCTCCATGCAAATAACTAAATACTAATAATGGTAGCTGTCATTCAGTCATCGCTTGGCTTTTGGTTCACATTGCAAGTTGCTGTCATTTAGTTCACCATCGAAGACATTTCAAAACGATGACCATCTCAATTTTGCAAATATTAATTTATAAATAGATTTAATTAATTTGAAAAATTCTTTATGTTTAAGGCGCATAAGTGCCTGTTTGAATGGACTTTTAGAAAGTTAATAAGCATATTTTTCACCACAAAAGTCATTTAAAAAAATGAGTGTTGGGCTGTAAAATAAAAAAAAACACTTTTTTAATAGATATGACTTTTTGAAATAAGCTTGAATTTGGAACTTCTCAAAAAAGTATTTTTTCATATAAATTTTCAGATCAATTAATGAGCTTATTTTGTAGTCTCTTTATTGTCTTTATGTTTTATACATAATTCTCAAAATATCTACAAACTCATCTTCATAATTATTTTGAGAGTTATACAATATTATTTGACTTTTTTATACGTTTTAATATTTATTTTTATATTAGTTTTACTTATATTATAATCTATATAAAAGATTTGGTTATATATATTTTCATTTATGTTTCATATGGCTTAAAATTATAAAATAATTAATATATTGTGATTTGCATATTTTTTAATATACTTAAAAAATATTTATATGCATAAATAATTTTTATTACAAAATAAAATATAGTTAAAATTAAAAGTGCTTTTTATTTTTATGTTACCAAATAGTCTACTGTATGAAGTTTTTTCAAAAAAGCTCTTTTTTAATGACAATCAAATAGTCAACTGACTTTTTAAAAAGTTCTTCTTAAAAAAATTATACCGATAAAAATTCTACTGTTATAAGCCTAACCAATCATATGCTAATTATATTTTTAAAGTTTTAGTATAATCTAAGACTTGATAAATGACATAATTAATTAATTAATTAACCCGAGAAAAAGATGAGTCATCTTTTGAGGTGGGTCAATCAAACCACTAGCCTGTGCTCATTTGGGGGACTTAAAAAGTGGAAACGAGTCTTCTGTTCCCAAAACCTCAATTCCTGCCGTACTACTTTCATCTTAACCATCCAATGCAATGAATTGAATGGTTGAAATTGAGAGGGTGCAGACAGATCTTTTCCCTTAAAAGTCCCTCGTGACGTCTCCTCCAGCTTATCCGTTGTGGGTCAATGCTGCTTCTTCTTGTCATCTTCCATGATCACCATCGCCTAATTCTCACTGATCTCCCTTGGCCTCACAGATGGCAGTCGGCAGATGCAGCTCCAATCAGGCTCGGAGGTAGGTGGGACCAGTGATGCATTGCTCTCATCCTCAATATTATTAAATAATTATACATTTATATATACCGGCTCCCACCTCCAAGATTATTGAATAATTGTATATATATATATATATTAGAACGGATTTATTTAGAGGTTAGTAATATATTGGTCCCTCAAAATTTAAAAAATTAAATATTTGAATCTCTTATCTTAAATTTCGGACTCCGTCACCGACTCAATAATCCTTCTCTTGCACTTACCTTAATCCTGACCACCCGTAAGACAGGAAATATTATTTACTACTTGCACCAACTATAATTTATCCAAGGATAATTAATTGACATTAGCATTGAATTTAATTAATTAATGTTAACAATGAATCTAGTGACTCATATTTATTTATTAATTTTATTTCACAATAAATGAATAATATTAACCAATCATTAATATTAAATATCATTATATTATTAATAAATGCATAAAATAATAAAATTTAAAATTGTATCTATCAAAAATAAAAAATTCTTTAAATTAATGTTAATTAATTATAAAATATATTATAATTAAAAATAAAAATAGTCATCTTATTTACTGATATTATTATATAACAAAATAATATATTTTTTAAGTATTAATAAAATTTGATATTTATTAAAGTTTATTAATAATTAATAAAATTAATTAACATCATAAATTAAATTTCTGTTCATATTGTTGACATAAGTAAAAAATAAAATTTATTATATTTTAATATAAATGTTACATAAATCAATGAATAAAAATTAATTTATTTGAAATATACTATTTTTATGAATTTGAGGGAACGCTAAAATGTTACTCTTTTATGACTAAAAAATCTTATATTCATATCATAGAAATAGTCTCTTCGTAAAAAATACATCGATAACCCTCGTAAAGTAAGGCACTTCATGCATTGGGTACGTTGATTTTACTTTTATGATTTACTAGTTCATCTTTATGGATTGTGATTGATTGATTTTAATTTTTTCTTACATAATATAAAAAGCAAATGAAATTTTTAAAATAAAATTAAAAAAACTAAAAAATGTTGATATCAAAATTATATCGTCGTCAAATTGCTACCATAATCCAAGTTATTCTGCTATTTAGAAAGGGCTGAATTGAATCAATTCTATAATTGAATTCAATTAAGCTGTTTAGAAATATAAAAATATGATGAATTTAATTCATGCATATAATTGAAACCCGTCTTTTTTATAAATTAAATTCATTCCTCAAAGTATATGAATTCAATTACATTGAAGCTTGAGGTAGTGTCTTGCTTTTTTGCTCTTTCATTCTTTGGACTACTTCACTTCTTACTCTCTTGTACTTCACTTGATTGGATTCCAAAGACTATTAATTAAAATATTATTAATAATTAATTAACAATAATATAATTAATTAAAATATAATTTATTCATTAATTAAAATATTATAATTAATTAATTAATTAACTACAATATACAATTAATTACAATATTTTAATTAATTAATATATTGTAATTGATTAATTACAATATAAGTAATTAAAATATGGTTAATTAATTAATTAAAATATAATAAATTTTTATTTCTTAATATTTTTTACAAATTAACTACTATTATTACCAAGTAATCATTCCTTCCTCTTAACCAACTATTATAAAAATAATAATAATATTCATTCTCATTCCAAACAGTGTGATTGAATTCATTTCTATTATTTCTGAGTTTATTCCGAATAGTATAAATTGAATAGAATTCAATTTCATTAATATAACTAAACCTAATTCGGTAATAAATTCAATTTAAAATTTTCCAAACAGCTCGTTAATACTCGGTGTTCTAGTTAAACATAGCAGTCATCTTACACGAGTACCTTTTGGCTCTTCTTTGGGTGATGCTACTAACGGGTTGCCATCAAAGCCATTTCCACAAACTTCCGTGCTGAATCTTCAATGTTGAAGCTTTTATGGAGATTAAGAAATGCACCACGACCACCGCAAGCTTGGCTGACACTTGGCAATGATTTAAAAGAAAAGGCCAGGTAATCATCAAAAAGAGGCTACCATAGAAACATCATTGTCAAATTGCAGCCATAGAAACCGAAGAACACGTTTATCTTCCCGAGGAGAAAGTTTATCTTCGCAAGGAGAAGATGACTAAGAAAACGGAAAGAAACAATAACGTGGAAAGAAACATGGTAAGGAAGTAATAAAGAAACAAAAAGCAGTTGGCCATCAAAACACATCACCGACAGACACATAAATCGCTCAAGAATCATGTGCGTGCTCCTATTTCATCTCGCCGACAACATGTATTGGGATCAAAGTCTCTAGCTCTTGCAAAGTGAAACTCAAAAGCGTATTTGAAACTATGCAAATTTTGCTACAGACTTATGAGACAGAATTTTGTACCAACTCTTTGCTAAAACCATTAATGTCGAGAAGAAAGCATTGCACTTCAGTGCATGCAAGACACCATACAAGTCTATGATCTCTTTGTAGGGCACCACATGGCTTGTGTGATCAACCAACAATTATACGTCTTTAAGGTTAGGAATTTGAACTTCAGTGGCAGTGGTTTGCGCATGATGACTAGGTTAAAAGAGCTTTTCTAATCAACCTCCTGTCCTTCTTTTCCCAGCATGTCTCAGGATGGCACATGTGCAACACTCTCTCTTTAATGTCTTATTGAATTGCCTGTAGGTTGATCAACAAGTTGCTTAGCATTTGTAAGTATACCTTTTCGAGCATTAACTTGGAGAGGAGCCGAGGACACACACTTGCTCCTGTAGCTGTGCAAACATTTTTGCAGTGGCGCAGTGTTATCCCCGGGGGTTTCTAGTGGCATCTCGAATCTCTCATCTTTAGCTCTCTGGTCACTCGCATCACTGCAGATAGGAAAGGGAACATGACTTGTTTTTAGTTTCACATAGACATCACAGAAATATATGATTTCGTGGTTTATACCATCGGCAGATATGGTCATATCCTCCATTTACGCGATCACGGATGTGCCTATTTTCGAACATCGTCTTTCAACTCGTACACAAAAACAAAAGTGTACACATTCATTTACACGGCCGTATTCACCATTGACACTGACGTGTGCAACCTAGACATGTGCGTGGTCTCCAGACATGTGCTATCACTATATTTAAAATGGAGTTGAACTCAGAACAAATGATTTGTAAAGGAATTGCTCTAATAGCTAAGTTAATGAAATTACAAGGAATGAGAAAGTCTAGGAATTGGTGATAGCATTACAGGCCGGACGAATGCGACGTCTCTAAACAATTAGTTAGGGTGCTGCAGACATGAGTTACCACTGACAAGTTGTCCACAGCATGGTAGGAGGTATCAGCATCACTTCTCATGCCTGAGGATAGGTCTCTCAGAACTGGACGGTGTGAAATTTGGTTAAGATAGAAAAGATAAAAATGAAGAGACTTGTTCTAGCTTGATTGGTTCAACAAATTAGATTACATCGCTTCCTTTTCCACTTTTACCTTTCTATCATTTGTACAGTAAATATAACAAAGAAGAATAGTAAAAAGAGTTCCAACTACAAGGTGAAAGCAGTGATCAAACTTGTTGCAGTATACCCATCATAACCTCTTAGCTAAGGTTTTCTTCAATCCCTTAATAATCTTCCCAAACCACATCAGATTCAAGATGAACAAAGCTGATGGCACCAGGAAAACCACAAGACAACCGAAGGGGCTCATTTGGACAACCTGCATATCACACCCCGAAAGCATGGTCTAAGCCTAATGCTGAACGGGAAAAGAATGGCGTAGTATAAAGAAAATAGACCATAAGACACAACAGGAATCCTTAAAAAGGAAAAGGGACCCATTTTGGCGCTTCTATAATTAGGATATTTAGAATATTGCAGGGAACTGGAATCCAGTTAGGTAGGGCAAATGTTAAGCATTTATATACATCTGCCTGCTGAACAGAAACAAACATTTAGACCTTTTAGCATTTGGTCTTAGTACTCAATCCTATTTCTCCTGTCCAATAGCACTACCAAGAGCATTTATGGAATTCTTCTTGACACTGGTACAGTATTATAGTGCAGGAAGACAAAGAACCAAAGCTAAGAATCACCTGATCATAGTGCAAGTAGATGTGGTAAAATATGTAAATAAACAGCATAATCCTAGCAACCTGCAAATAATCAAGAAAGAGCGTTAAGGTAAATAAAAAGATAATCTTCTAAATGTGAATTGTTTCCATAAAAAGTCAAGCCAATTAGCTATAAATTCAGCCATCTCATTCCAATCACTTGGTATAAATTCCGTGTAGGGGCATCTTCATGGTTGTTATCTCGGTTATAGATCATTCAAATCTGTCTGATTTTATAGCTACACATCCACACCCACAGACACCCCATACATATATAGATCATCGACAACACCTCCAGTTACATGGGTTTCCATATCTGCCATTACCAAAGTGAAGCAACTTACCAACCAAGTGAGAAAGATTGCCACACCATTGATGAGGTATACAATGGACTTCTTCATTCCAGCTGTATCAAGAAACCTACAAGGAGAAATAGAGGTTTACAATAATGCGAACTCATAATATCCAAACTGGACTTGGAAACTTACCATCTCATATTAATCTCAGGAGTAGTCACTTCAGAGATAAGGCACATATATGTATAAAGCTGCCCCTCTCCACTAAACATTGAATATGCTACAGCAATTGCAGAAAGTGAATGATGGACAACCTGAAACCAGATGCAGTTGCACAATTATCCTTTAACTCATCAAAAAACACTTGTGCTATGTGCACGTCATGGAGCGAAGCTTTGGATTTACTACAGGTGATGAACTCTGTTAATACAAAAACAAGCTATGATTACTTAGCCATTGATTTTATGTAAAATCTCCAACTTATCATACCATTAAAAGTTTCCAAATTGTGTTTCGTGATGGATTATTAATACCAGTATGAATGTTAAGGGAGTTAACCTTATCTATTACAATAATATGAACTCAGAAACCCAATTAACATATTTTGGCAAGTGATATGCAACATGTTCATCCACTTAAAACAAAATAAATTCTATACCACGAGGTCGGGGTTGGGGTGAGGGATTGTTGAAGGGTGAAGATAGAAAACAGCAACTTCACAAATATAGTCGCACATAATAAGCATATCACATCAACTCTGGAAAAGAGACCTCATGTTACTGATCCTATAAGACGCACTTACAAACTCCAAGCCTCCTAGAGAAGGATAGAACCAAGAAATCATTCCCAGATCTGCAAAGAAGTATCCAACAGAAATCTGTCCAAGATATAAAAGGTAAATTATTTTATCAGAACTACTTTGTAGGAGTAACAGCTGAACAAGAATGACCGATAGAAATGGAAATAAATAATAATTTGAGAAATCATATCTCAGAATTTTTGCAAGTTTGGCGGACTATGAGCATTTAAACAAGAAATGACAGACCGGTACTCAATTTGATCAGCAAAAGACAAGGTTTAACTATCCTCTGGTCCTCTAAATATCCCAAATCCATGAACAAAAAACTTAGCTCTACATCAGTCAAGTAAAAAATGACATGTCAAACTTGTCATGCATAACTGTAAACTTTCTTTTCCTGAGGCAGATTGATCCATAATATCGGCACAAGAAATTAATCCAGGTCTGTGGAAGTTAACCATACAGCCTGCTATCTCCAGCAATAGAAAGACACGTTGATGTAAAGTTAAACCACTTGAGAAACGATTGCAACTACACTATCGGCAGTAGTACATATTCACTACTAATCTACAAGAACCAGAGTGGCAGGGTACAAAGGCATGCACTTACACCAAGTCCGAAAATGGAAAGCGGTGAACTCTGTAAAGTGATGAGACCATTATGCCGTTGGTCTGCAAAGAGATCGGAGAAGAACACGAAGTACAATGACATAGCCGTAATGTAAACAGCATGCGTGGAAGACATACCCCTGTAACATTTTAAGACGTCGATCAATAGTAAGAACAAAACAACGCCAAGCAAAAGAGTGAAAAACCATAAAAGAAAACTCACCGGTTGTTCCACTCAACTCGTTGAATTTTTGTAAGACCCCCATAAGACTTAATGTAAAAGGTGCTAAGCAGTTGAGTTAGATCATAGGCCTATAGCATTATAAAGCAGAAATTAGTAACCACGAAAAGAAAACCAATTAACAGCTAGACCACAAAAATAGAGGTTACCACTTTGCAAGCAACTACACCACCAAGGAATGAAGTGTAGGGAATGAAAGGATCTGCAAATAAGTAACTTTTAACCAGCACCTCTGCTTGGTTTCTATAAGACTTGATAGCAATAACAGCCTCTTTGGAAACAGGCATCGTTGATTCCTTGGCTATACTATGACGACCACATATATAAAGTATATCAAACTCAAAAAAACTTGATCTTTTTCTTCACTCCTTCACGTCTTCCCTTCCAAAACAGAAAACGAGCAACGATTCGTTAACAATCAACTTGGTATGTGTGTATGTAGCATCGGACCTATACAAATTGCCTCTTGGTCATTGATCATCGATGAAATTGAGAGAAGAAACCATCGCATTTGGAATCACAACAAGAAGAGAATCAACTTAAGATCAGATACCACATCATGAAGATCGCATTGTGAAGATCAAATAAAACACAATGCAACAAAAAATAGCTAAAACGGAACCAAAAGGAGAAAAAGGAGGAGGAGAACAAAGAAGCTAATCAGAAAGATAGATCACCGAAAGCTATGACGGTTCGAGTAAAAGGTGAAAATCGGAATCAGAATCGGAATCGGCATCTGAAAATTACATCGTCGGTGACAGCTGAATAGAAACTTCGGAAAAGGTTTGTTTTGTTTTTCATTTTTGGTTTTTTCAAAAAGAGCAGTTTAGGTGAAGAAGCTCGAGCCTGTGAGGTGGATGGATGAGTATACATGGCTTGGCTTTAACTGGTTCTCATTACTCACGTGGTCCCCCCTTATCTTACATTTTTTTAATTTATACAAAAATGTAATAAACTAAAATAATTTAATTTAATTTTGTATATTAATAATGCATATCTAATTTTTTAAAAAATTATTAATAACCTCTTTTTATAATTTTAATTTTACAAAACCTTTTTTCTTATCATTGATTTCTACTAAAAATTATAATTACATACTCTAAAATAATATTATTTTCAATATATGATATTAATTAAAGATAATTCTATTGAAAACAACCTATTTATTATGTAAAAATAAGGTTCTATATTTCAGCAGAACTTCAACTGAGTATTAATGATGATGATGATACTGCTATTGAACTTTTTCAAATAGCGAAATTTTTCTTAAATTGTTGTTACTATATGGATTTCTTCCTTATCTTCCATTTTTTAACTTTTAGAAAAAAGTGAAAAATTAGAAAAATGAAACTTATAATTTCACATATTATTAATGCATATCTAATTTTAAAAATTGTCAACAATTTCTTTAATAATTTTAATTTTATAACACCTTTATTCTCATAACTAATTTTTACTAAAAACTATAATTACATACTTTAAAAATATTTTATTTTTAATATATAATATTACATGTGATATTAAATAACATTATTTTATAACTTGTAATTAGAGTTTATAATAAAAGTTAATATAAGAGGATAAGGTTTTTTTTTGAACGAAGAAATTCGCAATCATTATTCTTTAAATACGTACTGGATAAATTTTCGTATTAACGTAAAAGTCTGTAGATTATGTCAATCAAATATTTTACATTAAACAAGTTATATGTGATAAGCAGAGCGTAGTTAGAGGAAATAATAATGTCCAACGTCATGAAAAATGACACTTGATAAGGAAGAGGCTGAGTTACATATGTAGGCGTCATCACTCTTTAAATGCTTGAAAATGCCTGGATGTCATGTCATGTCATGTTTCATTATATGTTGCATTAATAAAAGTAAATTTAAAAATGTGTTTGATGTAATTTTTAGTTTTTCTTTTGATAGCGAAACATGACATCAATGCTTTTTTTTTTTGTGTACAACAAAAAGTTACAAAATTAATTCAAAGCGTGTAAAATATTGCGTCATACATATCTTTGCGGAAAAGCTTTTAGATTTTAAAAGGAGGCTCTTGTAAGACATGAAGGCCTGGACTTAAACGTTAATGCATATTTAAACATACAAACATGAACTATGTTTTTTTAATAAAAAAATAAAAATATTAAACTATTATCTAAAAAATATGTTATTTCCTTCGATTGTTGTTAATGTTTAAATTTTACATAATTGTATGTTATCACTTTTGTATACGTAAGAGAATTTTCACATAAATCCAAA
>JAOTAX010000003.1:31614717-31629704 GCA_025629825.1 Erythroxylum guanchezii | reverse complement strand
TAGTTTCAATATAATTAATTGAAATATAATTTATTCATTAATTAAAATACTCTAATTAATTAATTATAATATTTAATAAATATATATATTTTAATTAATTAATTATATTATTTTTTACAAACCAACCACTATCATTGGTAATGGTAATCATTCCTTCCTCTTAACCAACTATCATAATTATAATGATAATATTCATTCTCATTCCTCACTATATTCATTCTCATTCTTATTACCATTCTTCTATACAAACCAACCGCCCCCTCAGTTTCATTAGTTATTTGGAACCGAAAGTGGTGCTCCTTTTGTGTTGCATACGCTTATGATGAAACTTCAAACTATGGCAGGGCTTCTTGAACATGTTCTTCAGTGACATTTACAAGTCAATGCGTCGTGTTTACAAACATGTGTTGGCATTGGTGTGGCGTCACTATGAAAAGATTGAGCTTGACAAAGTTAAAAGTTGTTCACTATTGAGCTATTGTGAGAATAAACAATGACACCCCAGTCAAAGCACTGCCGAGAAGACACTCAGATGTTGGTGAGCAAATGGTGGGATATATACAATGATGAGTCATTGGACTACAAGAACACAGTCCCTAACAATAGTGAAGTCGACTTCCAACCATTCATGGCGGCTAAAACGAACAAGAGCATGCGTGAGTTATTTGTTGAGCTCCCAACAATTGGGATTGGGATGGTTCTTTCTTTCTCTTTTAATTTTTGTTTTCTGTTTGACTTGATTAAAAATGCGAGTAGTTTTTATGATCCTTTTGGGATGGCAAAGTTGGCGTCCTTAACTTTCCTGTACCTTCTAAAGCTCAGTCTCTTGCATTGCATATGGCTACTGTCTCTATTGGTAAAAACAGTTTTGTGTATCTCACAGTGTTTAGTTGCTGATCCAACTTATTTTTATTCCTTGGATCATAAAAATATAAAATTTTTTATTCTTTCCAAAACTGTAGGACAAAATTTCTTGTCATTGTGACAGAAACAAAACATATAAGCAACTTCCAAAAATCCCCCCCCTCGACTTAGACCATACCTTTAAGAGTTATATCATTTTGTTTATTATTTTCATAAAAATTTTCCTTTTTATATTACCAAAATTTTAAATTATGATTCCTAATAAAGTGCTATTTTTAATATTTATTTTAATGTCTAAATTTTAATTAATTATCTAAATTCTTAAAAATTGAACAATTCAATTTGAAAGATTATTCTTCACTAATATTTAATTAAACAATTAGGTACCGAAATAAAAATCTACAAAATTTAACCGTTTATAATTCATTACCCCTAATGTATTGGCATCCAACTTTATAATTTCCTTAAATGGAACGCTTTCAATTATCTCTTTGAGAAATAAAAATCGAAGTCAAAATAGAATTTTGTCCTACCAATTAAATTGAGCCATGCCCTAAATGTTAACTTGTAGGATTTTTTTAATTCAATAGCTCATTTCATTAAATTTTTAAGTTTTTCATTTCATTAAATATTTAGGATTCTCATTTTATTTCATCGTAATTAAAAAATTATAAATACAATTAAAATAAATATTAATACAATTATAAAAAAATTTAACGTAATTTATTTTATTGTTAACTCGTACGAATTTTTTGCTATTTAATAGCTCATTTCATTAAAATTTTTATGTTACTCATTTTTTAAATTCCTTATTTATAGATACAATTAAATTACTAATACAAATAATTTGTTTTAAAATAATCAAAGAATTACATATTTCTAATCATATTATATTGCAAGGGTATTTTAGTCATTGACACTATTTTTTATGTTCTGTCAACTGCAATCAACACATTTCTGTCCTCAAAACGAACATAGTTTTATCTATTTTATACTCCATCACAACCAAACACCTCACTATTTTTAATTTTTATTATATTCTGTTTTCAAATTTTTGTTTCATTCCGTCTCAACATATGAGTTAAAGTAACCATACGCAGCGATAATCTTGGTTAAGTGAAGAATGATGGAACAACGAAACCATCGTAGGTCTTTGGAAGTTCTTTCTAAAACAGGCTTCTTGATCGATGAGGATGATGCATTACTGCTTAAAAACGTATGTAAAACCTTAATCCCCATTTTCTTCAATTTCATCTTTGTAAGAAATAACATCAACATTATATGCATCGCTTTGAAAACCTCCAAAGTTTAAACCCATTCAAGATTAAATAGAAAACAATTTAAGATAAGATAAGATTAAAAAAGAATAAAAAAGGTATATTAATAGAAAATTTCATTTAATTTAAGTTAAGACAAATCTTTCTAAAGTTAAATTTAAAAAAATATAAAATTTTCAATATTTTAAAAATCGAACCAAAAGTTAAATGGTTAGAACAAAAAGTTTAAGATTTAAGAGATTTGATCGGTATTAGACCACCATAAAACAGACTAAAGATTAAATAAAATTTTAAATTTTAAAATATATTTGAAAAGGATTGTTTTTATTTATCGAAAAATTTGAAATTTAATTGAAAAAGATATTCTTTTTATTTATAAAAATTATTATTTTACAAAATTGAAAGATTAATT
This sequence comes from Erythroxylum guanchezii, assembly GCA_025629825.1. Lineage (NCBI taxonomy): Eukaryota > Viridiplantae > Streptophyta > Magnoliopsida > Malpighiales > Erythroxylaceae > Erythroxylum > Erythroxylum guanchezii. The sequence goes on along the minus strand of JAOTAX010000003.1, from coordinate 31,627,151 downwards.
AATAAATTGATTGGTTTTTAACAACAAGAATTATTAAAACAAAACCAAACTAAAAAAATTAAAAAATGGACTGAAAATTGAACTATTCGAGAATTTTACGGTTAAAATGATTAGATTTTTTAATCATTGAAATTTTCAAAGAAATAATGATAATCAAAACAGGAAAATAACATCTTATGGCCCAATTTATCATTAAGGATACAAGCTAAAAACAAGAAAACAGAAATCAGGAAAAGGTACATACAAAAGAATAATTACAATAATATATACAAGATTTTCCTTGAAACAATCTCATTTTCAAGAATTAGTTCAATATGGGTTTAGTCACTTTTGATGATATTAATGTATAATGATATTGATGTCTAAGCAATTTAATCAAAAAAAATTAAAATGTTTAACTTTTTAATTAGGTTTTTAATTTTTTGATTCGATTTATTTTAATAACTTTTGTTGTTAAAATTTGATCAAATTATTTATTAATGAATCAATTTTATTAATTAATAAGTTCTTATAAATCAAATAATTTCCATTTAATAATTTTTCTAATTAAACTTTAAATTATTTGAAGAATAAGGATAATTTTTTTAATTATATTTCAAAATTTTTAATTTTGTTTTTAATTTTTAGTCGATTTTATTACAGTTTAATATCGGTTGAATCTTTTAAACCTTAAACCTTTTGTCTTATTAGTTTAACTTTCGATTTAGTTTTTAAAACATTGACTAGAAGAACAAAAAAATCAAATTTCGTGGTTTTGATAAATTGATGTTATTAATGCTCCAATAAGTTTTATTGTTCTTAAATATCTTAACCCCATACAAATAAAAAAAATTAGAGTTAATTACCAATAAAAGCCAAAACTTTCGCCAATTTTCAATTATAACTCGAACTTTAAAAATAGCAATAAAATGTTCAAACTTTTAAATTTTTTAATTCTAGCCCGAATTTTAAAAAATAGCAATAAATTGTCAAATTTTTAATTTTTTTCAATTCTAGTCCGATGTCAGTGTTTTCGTTAAATTTGCTGACGTGACTTACCATTTATTTCAAAAACCTTAACTATTAATACACGTCAGCTAAAATTAACACAACAATTGAAGATTAATGAAACGATGTCGTTTAATCACATAATTAAAACAATGTCATTGTTTAAAAATGTCTTAAATCAAGTTAAGCAGCCCCAACAACCTTACGTTTTGATTTTAGTTTTTCCTTTTATTTTTAGTTTGTTCTTTTGACGCTTTCACCCTTCGATTTTCAGATTACACAGCCTCAATGTCCTCACACTAAAGGCATTAGGAAAATGAACTAAAAATGAAGAGCTTACTAGTGCAATACGCTGTAATGCGAAAGTAGTTTGATACGTCAGAAGAGCAAACCGAAAACAAAGGACTAAAGGCATCGGGAGAACTCAAGATAATGTTAGGCTAGAATAGAAGAAAATTGAAAGTTTGAGTATTTTATTATTACTTTTTCAAATTTGGGCTAAAATTTAAAAAAAATGAAAGTTTAAGCATTTTATTACTAATTTTTAAAGTTTAGGCTATAATTGAAAAATTGACGAAAGGTTAACTTTTTTGGATAATTAACCCAAAATTTTAAAATGTTATATACTTAGATTATTTTCTACTCTTAAATCTTAATCATCATTTCTTGTTTAATTTGTAAAATGTTATCTACTCATTGCAATACATATTCATCTAATTATTAGGACAAATTTATTTAAATTTAAACAACTATTCAATTTAGGGATGTCATAGACATATTCATCTAATTATTAGGAAAATTTTATTTAAATTTAAACAACTATTCAATTTTGGGATGTCATAGGCTGGCTCAATAATTTTTTGAAAATTAAAAACATAATATAACGTTTTTTTTAATTGAATTCAAGCCTGGGTTGCCAAGGCCCAAGTCTACGTAAGGCTTGACTCTTTTAAGTAATTGATTTGAGCATAATTTTACTCGTGACTCAGTCCATTAAAAACACCTAAATTTAGGCTCACAAATAAGCCTTTTGTATTCCCAATTTTTGTCGCATTTTGTTGTTTAAGTTTGTTTTAGGTGTAATTCCATTGATCTTTTGATAAATTAAAAACAAAAAATACACATTAAAAATAAAAATAGATGAAAACGTTTTTTTTTTCTGAATAAAAATTTAACTCAAATGTAAGAAAGAAAGTGATTATAAATTCTATAGCATTATGGACCGACAAAATACTATTTAATAACTTTTTATTTATCACTCTATAAACTGAAAATAATTACTTAACCAACCAAAAGTAAGTATTAATGGTCAATAAAAAATTATATTTTTATAAATTATAATTAAACCAAACAATAACAATTACGACAATAATTTAATAAAAATTTTGCTAATATGCGAGATCTAGAAACGTCGAATAGTACACTGCTTAAGCAAACAAATTAACCAACACATAAAAATCAACTAAAGTAAAGATTATCTGACAGAATCTATTAGTCTCGGGAATAGATCCTCTGTACTCATAAATCTGCTCGGGAATAGATCCTTTGTACTCGTAAATCTGTTTAAATCCTCTTATGTATGCAACTGTTTAAAATTTGGGGCTAGAGTTTTGTCTTTTTCAAGGGACTTACTCGGTTTGAGCGGGGATTAGTCTGGGTGTGGATGACTTAAAGGTGCCTTCTCATAATTAGAACCCTCCTGAAACACCTCGTGGGGCAAAAAAAAAAAAAAATGTTTCAACTATATTCTAGTATTAATTTTCATCCACAAATTTACGTAATATCTATATGAATTTGTCGTAAAAAATCAGTGGCATAGGATTGTAACGGGTTATTTGGCAGAGGTGATCCCGTGCTATTTACTATTTTCACTTTGATTTTTCGATTTATATGAACCGGACATTGATGAATCCTTTGGATTATCAAAGAATCTGAAGCGTAACTGTTAAAATTTGCCCAAGAAAGATCACCCGCGCGTATTCACTCTTTCTTTACCTCTCTTCTCTTAGCTAAATGCCTGTCTTTTTCTGTCATCTATCCATTATAGGATTATGTAAGAATGTCAGCGAAGCTTTTAACACACAACACTTTGTTTCTTAACAAACCAGAGTCTGTATCACTCTGAGATGGCTTCCTTACACCAATTACTAGACGAAGAAGGATTCCATCTCAAGAATGCACCCAGTAAGAGTCGAAAACAGGTGAAACTTGGAGACGAAGTGCTTGAGCCAGAGCAGTCAGTGACTTCGCCTACATTCATTTGCTATGACCAGAGTTCCTTCAAGCACAAGGCTGATAAGGCCTCTGCACTAAAAGGGTCTTCGTTGTTTTCATCATCAATAAGATTGAGCTTGGTTTCCGAGACCTCCAACGTTACGTCAATGTCGAGAGTAGATGAGCCTGCCGTCGATGAAGTAGCCATAAAGGCGGTGATCTCGATACTTACGGGTTATGTAGGCAGGTATATAAAAGATCCCATTTTTCGCCAGATAATGAGAGAGAAATGCAGCTCTTGCTTGGTCAGAAGCAGAGAGGAATCTGACAATGGCGTGCTTGAGAGTGTGGAAATGGGAATGGAGAGCATTGACAGGCTGGTTGACGATAGAGGTACAAAGATGGAGATGAAGATGAAATCTCTGACCAACTCAATTCAGCTTCTAAGCATTGTAGCCTCTTTAAACTCCAAGGAATCAAGGAATGGTTCAACTGGTGGTATACCCAACTCGCATCTCTCAGCTTGTGCTCAATTCTACTTGTCTATTGTTTACAAGCTGGAGAGAAACAACAGAATATCAGCTAGACATCTACTTCAAGTTTTCTGTGATGCACCATTTTTGGCGAGGACACACTTGCTTCCTGATCTTTGGGAACACTTCTTTCTTCCGCATCTTCTTCATCTCAAGATTTGGTTCCTCCAGGAACTCGATAACTTCTCCAATTCCCAGTATTTTGAACAGGAAAAGAGAATGAAGTCATTAACCAAGGTCTACAATGACCAAATGGACATGGGTACGATTCAGTTTGCTCTGTACTACAAAGACTGGCTCAAAGTTGGGGTTAAAGCTCCTTCTGTACCTCACATTCCTTTGCCGTCTAGATCCAGTTATGCTCCCTTGAGAAGGATGTCTTCAGATTCTTCTACTTCACTGTCATCCAACAGAAATTTGTAAAATTTCAATCTTTTTACCTCATTAAGACTGGAACTTTCTTCTCCGTAAAGGCGTAAACAATTAGGCCATTTTGAACAATCTCTGAAAAGCATGTGATTTATTTTCATGTTTCTTTTGCACAGATACCAAGCTGTGTTTGGCCCCACAGTCGGGCACCGATTGATGGCCTTTGATAAATCTTCAATGGACTTGGGTTCAGAAGAAGAAAAGGTATGCATACAAAAGAGATGATGCTACTGTGAGTATTTCGGGTTTCTTTTACATGAATTATGACATGTTGTTCATCTATTTGCTTTTTATACTATCCTTAGCTTGGAGAACATCATGGTCATTAACGAAATTTTACAGAACAAACCGAAGGCTCGCCGAAGTTCGTCAAGCTTAAGCTCTACAGATTCAAAATATCGTACATGGCATGAGGCTCATAAATCACGTCATTTCAAGCTCCTGTCATGTCAGAGTATGTTATCAGAATGTTTGATGAATAGCAATCACATAGTCAGGAATAGCTTAACCGATAATAAAGAGAATGACAATCCTCCTACAAGTGATCTAAGTAGAGCCTTAAGTACAATCTGCTCATCGGAGAGCCTGACCGAATGTGAAATTGCAGTGAATGTAATTGCCAAAGTTTGGTTGGACTCCCCCAGTGATTCTGTAACTGAAGGAGCTTTATCAAAGGCACCTGTTATTAGTGGAATAGTCAAGGTTTTGGTTGCCTCTGAGGATGATGAAATCTTAGAGTTATCAATATGCATTCTAGCTGAGCTTGTATCAAAGATTGATGCATGTAGGCTGATTGTACTCCACGCAGATCCACAGCTTCAAGTCTTTATAAGACTTCTAAAAAGTAGTAGTTTATTTCTTAAAGCTGCCATTCTGCTTTACCTATTGAAGCCACAGGCAAAACAGATGATATCTTCTGAATGGATACCACTGGTTCTTCGCATTTTAGAGTTTGGAGATCGGTCGCAGACCCTGTTTACGGTCAGATGTACTCCTCAAAAGGCAGCAATGTACTTCCTGAATCGACTTCTAACAGGTTTTGATGAAGATAGGAATTTAGAGAATGCTAGTCAACTTGTTTTTCTAGGGGGCTTAAGCTTGCTGTCAAGGAATTTTGAGGTTAGTTATCCCTGTGAGAGAAATAAAATTGCTATGCTTATGTGTTGCTGTATCCAAGCTGAAGAGAGCGGCAGAAATTACTTAGCTGACAACTTGAATAAGCATCACCTCCTCGAGCTCATTGTTCTTTGGATCCACAAGAAGTCTCGTGGATATGCACTGACTTTACTTGCAGAGCTCTTATGCCTCACAAGGTATTGAATCTTTTAGTTTATTGTTAATCTACATTAATCGTCATCTTATCTGGTGATTAGCGTGATGCTGATAAATCTAAAACATGTTCCATGGAAGAACACGAACAACAGAATTCCTAAGAGAACTTAATACTGGATGGGGCGGCTTGAGCACTCTGCACATTTTTGTAGTCTACTTACAAAACGCTTCACCAGAAGAACGCCCACTGGTCGCGGCAATCTTGTTACAGCTAGATCTCCTGGTTAGTCTGTTTACAGTTACATGCTTTTGCTTCTGAGGATCCAAATTTGGCCGTCTTAAATTTCTAGATTCTATCACATGAATTTCTTGTATCTTCTAGGAAATCAAAGTAAGTCGCTTGCAATTTTTTGGCTGAGAATCCTGGAACAATAACTGGCAGTAATATTGCAGGGAGACGCTTTCAGGTCTAGTATGTACAGGGAAGAAGCAGTGGAAGAAATTATAGCAGCTTTAGATCACAAAGCATGCAACTCAGAGGTTCAGGAACAAACTGCAAAAGCGCTCTTGATGTTGGGAGGCTGTTGTCCGAGCGCAGGAGGGTCAAAAGCAGAAGAATGGCTCTTACAACACACTGCTTTCCACGAAATGTTGGAAGGAAATATGGTAAAAGCTCTATTACCATTTCGTATCAGCAAAGGAAAAAAAAGTTAATTCTGACAGATATGGTAATATGATTCCTTTTGTCATTTGCATGATATAAACCAGAACGAAGAGGAAAAAGCAAACGAAGAGTGGCAAAGAAAACTAGCAGTTGCATTGCTGAACAGTGGTGGGAATCGATTCTTGTCTGCTCTTTCAAATTCTATAGCCAATGGCAGTCCAAATATAGCGCAAGCAAGCCTAGTAACAGTAGCCTGGATGAGCAGAGTTTTATTTTCTGAAAGAGGTGAAAATTTTGTGTCAATCCCAGAAACCTTAGAACATGACAGAAGTAAACAAACGGTGCTTTCTCCTTTTATGCAACAGCATTTGCATAAGAGTTCAGGTACAAAACTCTTGTCTTTCTCAAGTCAAAAACACAATGCCATACCATTACTTTGCTATGTACTTATCTAACTCCTTTTCCTATGGGCATTTACAGAATGTTTCACATTGCTTTCGACGTTGGATAGAGAAGTAATAGAAACTCTTCGGAATCGTCCTTGATCTGAGCTCCAACTTTAAAAAGTTATCAAATGGTTTGTAGGAATCAGTCAGTATCAGAACTTGAGTTTGTTCTCCTGCCACCTTCTTCTTTACATAATGTATATTGATCATGTTGTTCTTGAAAGTCCTTGCTCCAACTAGTTGTTTAGTTGAAAAAAGGCAAGGACAGTACAAGAGATTGTGACCGTTGTGTCATTTAGTCAGGACTTGTCTATTCAAACCAGACAGGATAATGCCAAAGGCCTCCTCCCACCTCCCCACTGCATCTGACCTTACAACTGGTGTTGTTAATTTTAGAACTTGCAGTAATTCAAATTTTGAGGAAGGATCTAACAGTGGAATGGAATGGACCACAGTTCCATACCAATATGTTTTTACAAGAAAGCATTAACGAATAATGCTGCTGAGTTGTCCAAAAGTTTTCAGATTCTCAAGATCTGACGCCCTTACTGTTATGTCAAATCCCTCTCTTTTCTATCCTTTTCTCCCCGTCCGTACATTTTGTCCACCTACTAAAAAACAGATTTTAATTTTGACTCACTCCACTACGACATATACTGGACTCAGAATTTCAAAACAAACCAACATTAGAAGCTGCAAATTGTAAGACAGATATGTTTGCATGAGCATTCATTACAATGGTAATAAGGATTCATTTATTCCCATAAGATAATTAACAAAACTAAAGGCCATAATATAGTCTTCTTGTACTTGTAGGAGCATACTAAATCACCACAACATTAACATAAGTTACTAACCCATTAGATTCACACACAAACTCAATTCTCCACCATGGAGAGAAGTCGATCAAAGCTGCGTAGGAGCATCTCAAAAACAGATGTAGTTGGTCTCAATTCTCATGGGTTCAGACAAAAAACATACTGTTCTCCAAGTCAGTATGCAACTTGAAAAACTGATCGTCTAAGGAAACTGCTGATGACATAGTTGAAGAAGATGAAGATGCTGAAGATGGAGCCTGACCCTCTAATGCCTCATAGTAGAGCCTTCCCCTATAAGCAGCAAGGTCAGCATAATACACTGGTGGAATTAGTGACACAGGCTTAGTACACCGGGCAAATGTGAAGCACATGTTGTATATGAGCTTCTCCAACTGGTCAGAGGTGAAACCATGCTCGTCCCATAGGACTTGATAGTGTGTGGGCTTGCTGGTTCCAAGGCTTCCATAGTGGCTGCAAAGGTAGAAGTCAAACTCAAAAGGATGCACAATTTTGGTATCCACAACTGTGCCAGGAGACACATTCACAACAGAACGTCCTTCGTCGCGAAAAAGACGAGTCTGGTGACGCTTCTGGGCTACAATTACAGTGACCGTTGGTGTATACTTGATTGATTGAAATGCCCTCTTGAGGTCTTTTAATTCCACATTCAGAACCATGTCAAATTGGCCCTCACTTACCCCATCCCGGAATACCACAATTTTCCCAGGTTTGACTTTATTGAGGCGGGTATAGGTATCAACAAGATCCAAACATATATCCCCAAAATTCTCAATCTTCTCTTTTCGATGATATTGAGGACGAACTCGAGCAGCATAACAATTTGCAGCTGGCCAATTCATGGTAGCAACAACGGCAACAATAGATGGACTTGTCTTGTTCCCAGCAGCAGGATGGTTAACATCAGCCCCAACAAACATAACATGGTCTGGACCATTAAAATAGGGAAGTCGGTCAACAAGCTCCACATTACTGCCTCCGAGCTTAGCATTAATTTTGAGGGCAAGATTGGATAGATATTGGTCATTAAACTTGCTTGTTGACAAACAACATTGAGTCACTATGCCAACTTTGGTTTCAGAAATCCACTTGAGATACTTATAACCAGGATGTCTAGTGGACATAACACAAAGAAGAATTTGCAAATTCTTGCCCTTGCAACTCTTGAAAGCCCGGTCACGGAGACTTAGAAGTAGCTGTTCGAGCATGCCAATACTTGACAATACATTCATGTCCCTGCCTTCATAAAAGAGGGGTTCCGTCATAGGGATCCCCAGTTTTTCACCCTTTCTAACAAGACTTTCAATGAGAAATCCACAATTCCATCTTCTATCAGAAGAGTTCAAGTCAAGTACAGCCCACCGCTCAATTGCTCTCCCTTTGACAACAGCTTTTCCAACAAGATTCCAGTGACACTTCACATTGTCAACAACCACATTTATTGGTGCGCCATTACAACCACTTAACTTTAGCTGAGGTGGTCCAATCACACGTCCTACCACGGATGTCATATCCAAGTCAACTTCCATATCAAACTTTTGGATAACATCAGAACTGCCAATGCCAAGCCATTAAAAGCTATGAGCTCAAACTATCAATTCAGAAAGCACAATACTCTGAGAAGGGTGTAAAGAGTTGATGCAGCACAAGATTTAAACAAGGAAAGAAACAACGATAGAAGAACAAAACACATTCATATAAATCATAACTCAACATTGCAGGAACTTACCTAAATAAGATATCTTGTCTAATGATTTATCCAATCCAAAGAATCCTTTTGAATAATTCAATTATGCTATCTAGCTTGTACTACCTCAGCATTCATACTGTTTTCCCATTCGAGCACACATGAAATACATGGAAAGAGAAACTTGTAAAATCATCTCAATCAAAAGCAATAATGATAATAATCATTTGCTAATAATCATCAAACCAATGCTAAATCTTGTGCTTGACCCTTAAATATAATACCACATAACATAGAAACGCCTACCAGAAAAAGTACAAGTCCAAGATTGTGTAGTGACACTACAATATAAGTTTGAGGAAACAGATTTAAGCATCAAAAGGATAATAACAGCCAGAACTAAAACATGCATCTCAAGCACAGGGAACGTTCAGCATCTACACTCACTTTTTACCAGAAACCTTGGAAGGGTAACTACTTGATTGTTGGATAGTGGTTGTAAACGATGCGACAAAATATCAAATGGACAGAGACAAAGTACACATCGGAGCATGAAGCAACTGAATTTTTATCATATGACAGCAAACTACACATCGAAGCATGAAGCAACTGAATTTTATTTGCCAAATTGACTACCAAGCAATTAGTACACTTACCGATAGGGTCCACCTCTAGAACGTATTATATTGCATATTGTTTCCTGTCTCACCATTGGAGCTGCTAGTGACATATCCTTCAATTTCCGAGATGCGTTTCGATCCAAATACTCTTTTGGATATATCTGCCCTTCAACCAGGACACAGAATTCCATTGGTACATAGTTCATCTTGTTGCCTTTACTCAAATCCAAGCATGGAATATCTTTGAATCTTATATCTCTCCCATATTTCTCCCGAAAATAATTAACCACCAAAACTTCCTGCGACGAAGACTTGCCATCTGAATCCAACAAAGGAAATGTAAGATGGCGAGTAGTTTTCTTTGTCAACCCAGAAATGACACACCGTTGTTTTGTAACACGGTGTGTCACGGTAACTTTAAGACCCTTCAATGCAACCTCAACATTTCTTCTAAAATTCCCGAAATTGTTTACATCAAAGTAAGCAATGTGCTCCATCAGAAATTCTAAGACCGGTAATGGCTTACGAAATGGAAGAATAGAGTAGTCCAGACATAAAGCTAGACCCTGAAACGTGGGTTTAAGACTATGTTGAAACCCTCTAGACGCTATAATGCCAAACCCCAGTTCATCTTCACGGTTCATTTGAGATCTATGGAAGGTACGGCCAACAGAAATCATATTCCTAGTCGCATTTTCCTTCATCACAACATCCATACCTTGCATAACCTCACGGGGCATCACAAAAAGGCTTCTACTCAAGTATTCCTTCAACTTCCTAAGCTCAAGCACATTCACAAGCTTCACAACAACTACATACCTACAAGTTCCCCTGTCATCATTCTCCGTGAAGTCGACCGTGAATTTCCCAGTTGGCAGTTCAACGGCGCTAAAAATACTCTTCTCTCCATCGTACGCAGTTGTCGATACAGGAGGAAATCCTGATGATTGATCAGCGAACAACTGATCTCTGATCATTGCAAGCTTGGCCTTGGGAATTTTCCCCACACGACCGCTCCTTGAAACCATTTCTTGTTTCACATCAATATCATAGTGTCTTATAACACTCCCCGGGTTGAACTTCACCAGAAAATGATTTACACGAAGGTTTGCAGTACGGACAGCAACTTTGCCGCCTTTATCTGGCCTTTTAACCGGAACCAAATCATTTGAAAGTGAACTCCCTGATATTTGTAGCGACTGCATACCAACCCTAACAGGATCTACCAAACAAAAAACGGAGAAGGCAAAACCGCATCAATCACACAATCAGTAACAGTAACACAACAAATAGAAAACTAAATACATACCATCAACAGCAGGTTCAGATGCAGATGAAGATGCAGATGCAGATGCAGATGCAGGAGCAGACGTAACAGGGCTCCTGACCGGTTCTCTTGGAACATTTCTGTGCACATTGCTCGTCTCACCGGTGTGTCTCCCACCAGCTTCATATGCCGGCCTCCACCTTTGCCGACCACCGTAACCGCCTCTTCCTCTCCGGCCTCTTCCTCTCTCCATCGGAACCAAGCAAACACCAAAAGTTGTAAACAAAATTGGTGGTTTTATAAGAAGAATTACAGGACTCCTCTTTAAAGTGGCCTATTTAGTACGCGTAATTCACACAAAAAGAGAGAGAGAGAGAAAGTCCGCAGAAATGAGGGGGAAAGTCAGCGGAAATTACGATGTGACGAACCACGAAGGTAAGGTGCTGACTAACGGTCATGTCATGTCTTCTTTTAATTTTTATTTTAGGCGAAAGACATCAAATTTCAAAATAATAATTAAAAAAATCAATTGAATATTGAACTGTTTAAATCATGAATTTAAATTATTTTAATAATTTTTATTAAAAAATTATTAATTAATTACTAATTTTTTAAAATTATAATTATAAAACCATATTTGCACATATATATCTAATGTGATTGATTTTAACACAGTTTAATGAAATTTATGGAAAGTATTAGGTTCTAATGATGCTATTAATTACTTTGCTAAGAAGGTTCCGACTGCTAAATAACATGCGTGATTAATTTTAACACGGTTTAATGTAATTTATAAAAAATTATTAGGTTCTAATGATGCCATTAATTACTTTAGTACGATGGAAATGTCATGCTAAGAAGGTTTCGATTAGACTACTAAATGTCACGCGAAGAATTTACATCTGTTGGTTACTAGTTTGTTGGCATCAACTTTGGAATTTAATATTTTATGCCAATTATTAAAATATATGATAAATCTGAAACATAAAAGGCTTGGTTACCTTCCAAACAGTGTTATGAATACTGGTTCGTACTGACTGGTACGTATTGTATTGGATCAAAAATGATACGAAATAAAAGGTTGACTGTACCGGGTTTAAATAGCCAATACATACCGTACTTGATCAAAACCGATACGAAATAAAGGGTCGATCGTATCGGGTTTAAATATCGGTTGATACCGGCCCATTTCAGATTGTATCGGTCGGTACCGATCGATATTCAAAATATCGGCCAAATATCAACCAATACCGAAAATTTTTTAAAATATGGGGACTTTTTTGAAAAATTTTCAAAAATTTTTAAAATTTTCCTCGCTCTTCTCATTCCCTCCTTTTTTTTCAAAATTTTTTTAATTAGTTATTTTATTTATTTTAACTTTTATAATTATTGTTAATTGTTGATTTTTGTTTTTAAAATAATAATAAATATTTTTATTACTAATAATAATTATAAATTAAATAAAACTTAAAAATAAAT
>JAOTAX010000003.1:31582173-31614617 GCA_025629825.1 Erythroxylum guanchezii | reverse complement strand
TAATTTAAAAATTATTATTTATAAACTAATATTTATTATATATATATTTAATTATTAAATCAAAATTTATTTGAAATATATATCTTTTAAAATTAATTATATTTATTAATAATTATTAAATTAATTTTATAAATTTTATTATTATTATTTTTGGAGATAGGGTAAAAATATACAGTATAACTGTATAATATGACAATGGACTATTTTGTAATTTTTTTAAAATTCAGAAACTATTTTATAAATTTAAAAAATTACCATAAACAGTATTCGGTATTAACCGATATCGGTACAATAGCGTACCAGAACCCAATCCGGTACGGTATTCATAACATTGCTTCTAAAATGAAGATTGATTCTTGAGGTTAGTTTTTAGATTTTTTTAATATTTAGTAGAACAAATTGATTGATTTTTTTAGTTTTTGTTATTTAGTTTTGATTTTTTCTTATTTCCATAATTTGTGTAATTTATATGTTAGTAGGAGCTTTGTCTTTCCCGATATATTGGGAAGGTTGTGGTTTTGGTAGAGAAGAAGGTGGAGAGTAGATCTGTAAGGAGTTTATTCCACGAATCAACTGGTTTAGTCCACCGATCAGTAAGTTTAGTATATGAAGGTGAATGTTGTAAATACTTTTGAGGTTTAGGTTTTAATTGGGTCGATTTGGGCTTAGTGGTGGTAGGATGAATATGTTGCTTGATCAAAGGATAATTAAACTTGAATACCTTTTCATAATTAGTAGTTTCAGGATATCTGGGTGGAGAATAGATTGGTGGGATAGGATATGTTGGTGAATGATAGATCGGTTGGTTAACTGGAAAGGATGTAGGATAGGGTCCATAAATAGTCTTAGATTTTTCTTTCTGCATGTCAACTTCTATTCGTTGAAGAATCTCTTTCACCTTTTTAAGTTCTTACTCCTTGGTGGTAAAATCAAGGCCAAAATATTGAGTATCAACATAGTGTTGATAGGTCGCATCAAGTTGGGTCAATCCTAGTCTGATTACAATGAAAGAGAATTCTTGCTTTTATAGACTAAGCAAGGAGTAAAAATAAACAGCTTTAAGGAAAATATTCCTTAGCTACAATCATTCACACAACTTTAAAAAGCAAATAGTGAAAAGGAGAATAATTAGGAAACACATGGATCCTAAATATTCCTAAGAGATAAGGAAGAATCTTTAAAGAGAGGTAGAAAGATAATGTAAACACCACATATTCTTTTACAAGATAATGACACATTAGAAAAGATACATAATTATAAAGACAACTAATATAAGGGTCCCACAGTAAGAAGTGGAATTCGAGTCATTAGTAATGTCGAATTAGTTTTTGCCACGACTGGAGATTAAAAGGAGAAGCTTCGTCACTTAAGCTATTAGTGTCAGAATGAGCTTTGTAGATCCTTTGCCTTTTGCTAGGGCTTGCATCATCTATGTGGAGTCGGTTGGAATGTGACCTTAGACTGGGTTTGAATGAATAGAACTTTGTGTGTGTTTTCATCTAATGGCTTCTTTCTAAGTTTCTCTCTCTTTAAAACTTGATTCTTGAATAATGTAGTCTTGGTCATACGGAAAGACAAGTATACTCTACACTTGCCTCTCTATGAGGATCCTGTGTATCGGAAAGTCTTAGACCATAGATCCTATTTGAGGTCCTTAAAACAAGGAAAGATTAGAAGTGTAAGATTCCTAAGAGGTAAGCTCTGAGATTTGGTGCCCGCAAAGAGAAAGGACTTGTGTGTCTCGGCTAGCGTACCTAGAATTTACACCTTAATTTTGCTTTGTTTTCCCTGATATCTAATGGATGATTTGTTCCTAAGAACAAGATTTGGTATTCCCTTAGCCCTCTGACCAAGGGTGGCCCGCGAGGGATTCGTTTCTTCCTTGACTATGTGGTATGGACCAAGGTTCTTGGTAGTACTCTACCTGGCCCAGATATTCTTATTGGAATGGATGTCTATTATCAGGCTTCTCCACTGCAGATTTTACTTACATGAATCAACTGTCGTGCTAACTTTAGTTTTTACACTGACATCAAGAATGTATTTGAGCTTACTCCAGTACCACCATCGTATGAAGTCTTGAGAGATCACTTTTTGGAATATTGTCCTAAAACTCATGCACAGTTCTCTCATTCCAATCCTCTATGGAAGAATCCTCATATCTTCATCCATCTTCCTTTCAAGAACAACAAAGACATTAATCAAACTAAGGCTACTCATCCAGGTATGAATCTTGATGATCTGAAACTAACACAAGAAAAATAGTTATCCTTCTTTAGCAAGGACTAATTAAGCCTATTAAATCTGATTGGGCTTATCAGGCTTTTTATGTCAACAAAAGGTCTGAACAGAAATAAGAAAAACAGAGGTTCACAGAGACTATATCAACTCGTTGGCGAGTAGCCTATGTTTGTTGAGTCAAACCATCAAGCTTGGAATCAATCTGTCGAAGGACATTGTTTTGGGCCAAAGCATTATCATTCTTCCAATTGAGAGTTTCATTAACAAGATTTGAAAGCATTATTCCATAAGCACTCATGCCAGAAGTACGAATGTATGGGTTAGAGATAACCCTTACTTGGTCATTTGCACGTCTCTCTAAGGGAAGAAAATTTTCCTCATAAGGATTAATCATCATGCACAGAATGATTGGAGTAGGAACAACTAGAATAGAAGGAATAACTGGCTAAGGATGATTGGAGATTGACTCTGGATAGATCAAATGTTCCTTATCAACAGCTTTGAGCATTTCCTAAATACTTCTGGGTTTTGGTCTTGGATTCTTAATCTAAAGTTCAGAATCTAGATCTTGATCATCATAGGGATAAGGCAATAGAGGAGAAGGTTGACAACGATGGAATTCTCTTGGTTGTTGTCTTTATTTGTTCTTCTTCTTCCTTTATCGCCGATTATAAAGTTCATCATCATCACCGATTCTTTTTTAGCAACTTTGAAAAGGATGATGTATAATCAACCACATAAGGGATGAAATCTCTAATATAGTTGACAATTCCAAAGAATTGTTGTATTTGTTTGGTTGTGAGATTGTTATCAGGAAAATGCAGTAGTTCACTGGCAATATGTAGACCAGCCTAATAGAATCCACTGTAGAAATGCATACCCAAAAATTCTATTTGGGTCGTTCTGATATAGGTCTTTTTCGTTAAGAGAATAATTCTATATTGCTTCGTGAGATCCAAAAAGGATTGGAGTAAAGCCTGATGTTCTTCATGGGTTTTATAGTACAATAAGATGTCATCAATATAGACCAAAGCACTGTAGAGAATGGGCTCATAAATCTTTGTCATGGCCCATTGAAATAGTGAAGAGGCAACCTTGAGTCCAAACGGCATAACAATTTACTGGTATTGGGCATTTAGAATACAAAAGGTTGTCTTGTATCTGTCTTAAGGGCCAATTCCAAGTTTCCCAAATCCTATTTTGAGATCAAATTTAGAGAAGATGGTAGCTATCGGGATAGCAAGAAACCAGTTGCAATACGATGGAGCAGATCTCTGTAAAAGCCCAAAGATCGATAAAAAGAGTGCAACTAAGACCCCATGTATTCTAGCCGAGACACAAGCTCTTCATCTTTCAAAAAACGCCAACTCTCAAGGTCTGTCTTTTAGGGATCTAAGCTAACCAATCTCCCCTACATAACTTAAAATTTAAATAAGATCATGGGTTCGACACTTTCTTATGGATAGCATCCTCATGTAAAGGCAAGTGCATAGCATGCTTGTATATCTGTGTGACAAAGATCCCTTACTTTTATAGGCAAAGGAGTTTACAAAAGACAAATATCTTTAGATAAGAACAAGGTCACATCCGTCCTTAATTGAATAAGAACAACATCACATCACTCTATAATTAGATAAGAACAATGTCTCATCAACTATTCTAGATTAAAAAAAAAGTCATATCATTGGATAAGAACAACGTCAAATCAACTATTATAGATACGAATTATTTTAGATAAGAACAATGTCACATCAACACGAAATAGATAAGAACAAAGTCATACTATAAAAAACACATAAAGACAAACAACTTTAAATATAAGAGCCTATAGGTTCAATAGTGAAAAGAATCATCTTATCCTTTCTGATAGATTCCTACCATGATTGCAATTTTGATGGAGAAGTGCCTCCACTCGTGTTATCACCATCAACATTGTTTCTCTCCTCCTTTTGTTGGGGCCTACTTCTTTTGTATTTAATTTTTGCAAAAATTTATCCAACTCTTCTTCACCAATAAGGAGGACATCATTATCTAAGTTTTGGGCATTTTGGAATATAGAGGTTTAGGACTGAGAAGGTCAAGCAGTGTCTAAGCCCAAGTTTATAGGGTTGTCAAGAATCTTAAAGTCAAGAATATGAGGTTCTCCAAGAATGAATTCTCCTAGGCAAGATCCAATAAATGTAGAGACAACTAAAGTTGCATATCTAGGAAAATTATTTAGATATTTAAGAAAGTCCCTAAGGCTCTTAAGGACATTTTCTTTGTACTTTGGACATTAAAATAAGGTGTGCCAGAAATATACTTGCTTTCTAGAGTAGATGTATTCATCATTTGATGTGTTATAGGTCGGCGAAAGACAAAGAAGCATTGAATTGTTTGCTTCTCTAATAGAGTCTATTATAACCTGAGATCCTCAATGATTTAGGAGAAAGTTGAGTCCTCCATCTCATCAATCATTGATACCACTCAGGGAAAGTCCATAAAAGGAAACCTTCATTTTCTTGATCACATAAATGTTGATAGATCTATAAAGGAGGAAGAGATATAACACAGGCGTATAGGGCAGAGAGCGCCCATAAGTACCACAATGCGTTCTTTAAGAGCGAGCCATTAATGAAGAACACAGTAAGATATAATGTTTGGATGTTAAACAGGAATAGGAAACAAAGTAAGCTTGATTGGTTGGGAAAGAAGTGAAGGTAATAGACAAGTCCTAATTTGGTAAGAGAAGTTATTTTATCAATGGTAATGAGAGTTCTTCCAATAAGAGGAAATCACTTCTTTGTTTTGGCAGCTAGGTAGGTCAGCCATCGAAAGGATGAGAGAGATAGTTTTAAAATGAGTGATAAGGCTAATATGCTTTTGAGGGAAAAAGAGGAAATTAGTTAAGATGTTCTGGTGGCCTTTGATGTGTTTAACTTTGAATTTATAGCAGGAGAACCAATCTTTCCAGCGAAGCAATTGACTTTCTAACAAAAGTCTTTTGTTTGAATCTAATATCTTTGGGAAGGACGTATTGTCCATTTCTACTATAAAGAGATAAGGATTGAAGTGGAAATTAAACTTTTTTTTGCCTTTTTTTACTGCCAAAATCTCTTTGTAGATTGCATAATAGAGCTTTTCAAAGGTTTTGAATTTTTGGCCAGCATGTCTATACTAAAGCCCTTTTCCTTCTACTTCTTCAATTAGTACCACTCCTCATAAATCTTCACTAGTATCAGTCTACCAAATTCTTTTTCCTTTGTTAGGATCTTTAATGGAGGTAGATTCTAAGTAATCTACTTTAATTGTTTCACTACCTTTGTCTGATCAAGGCCCTATGGTGGTGGATTTTTCTTCAATAGCTTTGACAGATGGTTGGCATGTTCTAACATATGAGGGATGAAGTCCTTGATATAATTCACAATCCTTAAAAACTGTTAGATTTGTTTAACTGTAAGGTTGGTGTCCAGAAAGTTAAGTAATTCACCAATGATTTGTGGGTCGGACTGGTAAAAATCATTGCAAAACTCCATTCCAAAAACTTCTATATAGGTTGATCTGATTTGACTTTTTTGGGCCTAGAGCATGATCTCATACTTCTTTATAAAGTCCAAAAACTATTGTAATAGGCTTGATGCTCTTGTTAGGTACGAGAGTAAAGTGGGATATCATCAACTTAAATTAAAGCACCTGATAGAATGCCATCATAAATCTTTGTCATGGCTCTTTGAAATAATGAGGAGGCAACTTAAGCCCAAATGACATGACTGTCCACCGGAACTGAGCATTAGGAATGCAAAATGTTATCTTATGTCAATCTTTTGGGTCAATACCAAATTGCCAAAATCCTACTTTTAAATCGAACTTTGAAAATATTTTGGCTTCTTCCAGAATTAACACCTACGTATTTATCTCGGGAAGAGGAAACTTGTCACTTGAAGAAAATTATTCACGGGCTTATAATCAATGACTAACCTTTTTGTTTCCTTTATTCTTTTTTGCTTTTTCCCCCTACATAGAAGGCTTGACATACCAATCTGATTTTGTTGGTTCAATCATTCCCTGCTTTAAAAGTATAACATTCTCCTATTGTGCTATCTTTAAGTCATCCGGATTCATTCCTGAATGAGTTGCCTTTATAGGATTTATGTGCTCATTCTTTTTAATGGAAGTTGAACATAGAATTCTGAAATTTTCCATAATAGTGGAGATGATCAAATTGATCTTAACTTTCCGGGCAATATTGTAAGAGTTGATCGTTGATGCTTTATATCCAGTAGGAACCTATTGTAACTCAAAGATGTTGCAGTCTTTAGCGTACACACGAAAATCTTGTTTATAATAAATTCCTTTCAATAAGATTTGTAACTTCTCTGTTGGCAATAAACATCCATCGTAATAAGTATGTTAATACTATGAAGATTGCTTCCCAATATTTTTGTCTAAACTATACAACTTAGGAAGAACTTTATCCCAATCCTTCTTTTTATGATAATATCGATCTTAAAGGATTTGTCATCAGTTGCAGTAAAGTATTCTTTATAAGGTTGTCATTCTTCTGTAGGAAGAACATATGGTTTCATAACACTCTTACATGAGCTTGTATCCATGTAATCAGTAGATATGTTTGATTTGTGTTACTTTGCTAGAAGCATTTGGAGTTTGATGTAGGGTCATGTTACCACTAGCTTCCAGGATTCTACCTTCGATCAAGACTACTTCATCATGTACATTGGTTCTTCATCTTCTACATCAAGAGAAGTGACTTCATCATCAGTAGAGTCATAATTAGGTAAGGCAAACAGTGTCTCTTCATCTTCACTGGATTGTTCTTCAAAAAGAGGCTTGTTGTCCTCATTATCTCTTATAAGCATCATAACCTTAATAGACTATAAAATTTGCATATCCTTTTTTATCTTTTTAGGGCACCTTTTTTGTAAAATGACTTGTTTACAAAGGTAACTTCTGTCTGACTTTCTATTTTCAGAAGCTCATCGTTTGAAAACTCTTTTCTTTTTTTCTTTTTTTTAAAAGGAAGTGATTGACTGGGAATAACTTCCTTCTGAAGTGTTTCTCCTACTTTGTGTTGCATTTACATTTCTCACTATCCTGGCATTTGATATTTAAGTAAGGTTTTTTGCACGCTTGTTTGAGTTTAGGCCCACCTTTGAGCATATCTTTGGAAAAGTTATTTTGTTGACACAATTTTTTTAGTGTTACCAAAGTTAATTGGTAGATTTCTCCAAGAGAGATTTCAAACATGTCTCTGTGAAGAGAATTAATTATTCTTTGTAATTCTGGCTATACCTCATTAGGAAGAGAGACAATGATTATGTACTAAAGATTAACATCATTGAAGCTATGGAGCGTGTAATATTTTTCAGACATTCTTTGAAAATGCTTATGCAAATCTTTTCTGTTTATAGAGCAACATTTCATTTCAAATTACTCAAGCCTGCTTTGTCGATCAACTAGTTGGAAATCTCTGATGAATTCTTTGTGGATCATTCCCAACAAGGAACTAACTTTTGACAGTTGTAGGACTTGCATGCATATGTATTCACCAAGGCTTTGGAACCATTCTCTTAAAGTTCCCGTCATTCTGGAGACAAATTATGTCAAGATTTCCTTAAGAGAAATGTTTAGTCTTGTCATTTGAAGATCTATTCATACATTAAATTCATATAGTTGGTCTCTCCATTGTGTTGGTGGGACATCATCGAAACTAAACTATGGTCATGAAGTACATTTATAGATAGGAGTTAGATGTGGTTTGACTGGTTAAGTCATAAACTCAACATCTTCAACGTCTAGTTCAAATTACGTGTGTAGTTGAGAAGTGTGTGGAATAGCCATCATCATTTGGGAGATCTGAGTGAGATCTATAAGCTGTTAAGAGTTATCAAAGCTTTTTTTTTTGGGATCAAAATCTTGGCTCTCATTTGGCTCTTAGAGCTATCTAAGACTAGTTTAAGGGTAGCTATGAATTTTTATCTGTTCATAGGTTCTTTTATTGTTTCCATATTTGGGGAAAGTCTTTCTTTTAGTGGAGAAGTTGGTGGTGTTTTGATTTATAAAGGTGTAGAAGTTGACGGAATGTCTTTTGTTGTCGGGTTGGTTAAAAAGGTTTTTATAATTTTGGAAGGGTTTATCTAAACAACGAATAAGACATTTTAAAGACTTTTCCATAGTCAATAGCTTCAGGATATGATGGGGTGTTATAAGTAGTTCATAATACTAGAAATTTCGAGGGATACATTTTATATATAGCTCTGGATTGCTCTTTAGCCATGTTTGTCTCAATTCTTCTGAGCTCTCCTTAAACTTTTTTGTAGTTCTTTTTCCTTGATTGAGAAGTTCAATCCCCAATAATGCTGATCAATATATCTTCTCAAGTTAGAATCAAGTCGTGCAGCTTGATTGAGTAGCTTTTGATGTAATTGTCGTATTTGGAGAGATACATCATCAACCTTTGAATTTAATCTTTGTTTTATTGGACAAACCATCAAACTTTGAATTAATTTAGTGAAGGACATTGTTTTGTGCTACAACATTTTATGCTTGCAAATTTAACACTTCTTTTGTTGGAGAAACAGGTACATGATTGTCGTGTGGATTGATACATGTTAATCTTGAGTATGACCTTATCGATACCTTAGTTTTCTTATTGGTCTGAGCTTCCAAAGGCGAAAAATCTCTCTCATATGATCTTGTCATCATACAGGGTAATGGTTTTGGGATCTCCTTAGAGATTGGAGAAATTATCAGCACAGAGCATTTTGGTTACATCCAGTGCTCCTTTCCAACAGCTTTCAATAGTTTAGAGAGATTCTTTAGTCTAGGTTTAGGATGTTTAAGAATAATATAAGGTCTTAAGTAATCATGTTTGGGTTGGATCCTCATTTGAGATCGGCATCTGGATTTTTTCTTGAACTTTCTACAAGGATCTTCTTTCTATCGTGGGACATAATCTTTGTCATCATTACCTAAATCTTCATCTATCTAACATTCATAGTCTGAATCGTACATAGATGGATCTACATCCCAAATAAAATGTCCATTGACTTGATTAACATACATTTGATGTCTATCTAGGTAGACAAAGTGGATTGGAGGACAACAGACGCCTTCTTGATGAGAAAATGTTGGAGTAATTATCAATATTGGACCAGAAGAAAGTCTGGGTGGTTCTGAGTTCTTCATCCAACAAATTTAGGAGACAAAAAATTACTCAGTATTAGTATTGAGTCAAAAGGATTGATGTACAAGAAATATTAATCAATATGAATATTGAATCTTACACATGGATAAAATAACAATAAAAAAATGAATAAGCTTTGTCACAAAATATATTAGATAAGTTAATCAATAATCATTTCTTAAGACTAATTTTTAAAAATAAGGAATGAACACGTATTATTTATTACTATTGTAAGATAATAAATAAAAAATTAATGAAATAACATAACTTATTATAATATGAAACTAATAGATATATTTAAAATTTCTAAATAATAAATTAGTTATGAATAAAATTAATTAATATTACATATTAAAAATTATTATACTATTTAATATAATTAACGATATATAAAAATGAGAAATTAATAAAGTAATAATTATTTGCAATTACTAATTAGTTATGGAAATAGATAATATTATTTTGTTATTTTTGTGGCATAAAAAATCTTAATTTATTGCTACATTAATATAATTATAAAAATTAATATAGTGTTAATAATTAATTAAAATCACATATCAAGTATTATTGTAGTTTTAAATGTTGGCATTAAAATGTAAAAATGATAAATAAATTTTATTAACTATAAAATAAGTAGGTTAATTATTATCATAATATAATATAAAATTTACTTGTATTATTATTATTATCATCATTATTATTATTTAAAATGATAAATTAATGTACTCTTAAAATGATAAACTTCAACATATTTAATATGTGTTAAACTTAATAATATTTGTTGATGCCTCCTTGATTTTTTAAATATTTATAAATAAAAAATTGTTAATAAGTTTTGTCTAAATAAAAGTAAAATATCAATATTAAGACTTAAGAGTTAAGAGTTAAGGAGTCGGGCCTTGTTTATGTAAGATTTCATAAAAAGTTGGAAGTCAACATGCAACTTTGTGACCATTTCAAAAACTGAAGTCGGTCAAAAGTTATCGAACTCTCCCTTCTTTTTTTTTGAAAACTGAAGTCGGTCAAAAGCTATCGAACTCTCCCTTCTTGCTTTCGCTTTCAAGAACAAATACTTGGCTTGCCTTAGACCAAAAGTAAAGTGGCATGGTGACACGCAAACAACATGTCATTTAAAGTGTAAGCACTTGTTCTTTCCGTTGCTTTTAGGTAAAGGCGAGAATCATACCATTGGGCCAAATGTGCTTTGGTTTGAGTGATTCCTCGAGGCTAAATGTTCGAGCTTTTAAGACTTTGAACTTCGTATCATACTTTAAATTGAATTTCTCAATTGTTACTTTGTTAAATAGTACTTATGCCCCAATTTTTATTTCATGCATACTTAAAAGATAAATATTTTATTTAAAGTGGTAGAAAAAATTTCAAATTTTAGTACAATCTTAATTTGACTTTTAGTTGTTAACTGCGAGTCCATTAAATGGTTGAGTCGTGGTTGATACAATCTTAATTTGACTTTTAGTTGTGAACTGAGAGTCCATTAAATGGTTGAGTTGTGGCTAATATTAGTACACGATTGCCTGTCAATTTTTTTAGAATACAACGTTTTTTTAATTAGATTTAGACTTAGACTATTCTGGTCTAGCCATAGTTTTGAAACTCGGACCGGTCCGATAAATTCGATTGGTTTGACCGGTGATCAGTTGACTATCCGATCCAAGTGATCCCTAAAAATCAATCTTCAATTGAACCAGTGTGAATCGGTATTGACCGATTGAACTAGAAATAGTCGAACAGGTTTGACGACTGGTTCAATAAATTTTTTTTATTTTTATTAATATTATTTGGTATATTTTTCTATTTTTTTAATATTACTAATATTATATATAATTAAATATAATTATAACGTAATTATAACGTCACACCGATTTGATCAGTGATCGAACCGATCGAACCGGTAACCAATAAAGCCTCCGGTTCGACGTTCAGTCCAAGTTTCAAGACTTTGGATTTAGCTAAAGTTTAACTCTTCTAAAGAAAACGATATTATTTTATTTTAAAAAATTGAATCTTAAATTGGTCTAAACCTAAGCAATTCAGGTCTAAACCTAATTAAAAACGCCTTATAATTGAGTTCGCCTAAATTTAAGCTTATTCTCATATCTATCCGATGTTTAACTCTCATATACAAAATGATATTATTTTATTTAAAATAATTGATCTAAAGACCGATCTAAGCCTAAACTTGACATATAAATGGATCCATTAAAAATATCTATATCTAAACGCAGGAGTGATCCTATTATCATTATCGGGCTGCTCTCCTTCACAGTGTCATGCGGCGATTTTCCCACTACCAACTCTTCTTTCCACTTATCACGGGACTTCTCAAATCTTTGCTGCATACGATGAGGACACAAATTGGTGGAGAGGATATATTATATCGTGGCAGGCGGTGTTTCTTACTATGTATTTGCCTTTGTCTTTATCCATCTCATGGTGTATCTGTTGTTTGCAGTTCTTTTTATATGGATATATGTAGGGTTTTTATACTTCGTGCTTATTCTTACATGGTCCATTGGTCTGTATGTGGTCCCTATTACACTATAAATCTGAATTTTCTCTACAATAATATTGTTTACATTATCTTATCGTCTGAAAACCCCTTTGCTGAGGTGCTAAGGAACGAGCTCTTTACAAGTTTTCTACGAAGAAAAGGAGAGTTACAAAGTTTAGGAACAATTTTGCAAGCTCAAGTAAAGAATGATTCTTTATTATTATTATTAATGTTTCACACTAAAATTCTTTACCAAAGTAAGCTTTCTACATAAAGAAAGTATTAATATATACCAAGGTGAGAGTGGGACCGGGACTAAAAAATAATTTCATAACTTGTAGATCGATGCTTGAGAGATGAGAAAGAAATGATGATTAACCCCTTTGCATATCTCTTAGTCTACAATAGTAGCAACTCCCAATAATTATCTCGCTGACACGGAAGATCTAAAAAGGTCCAATAATACGTAGCCTTATTCTTAACTACTAGAGGAAACTGTTTCTAAATGACCCAAAAATCTACACTTAGTCTACTAACAAGACGGAATAAAAAAAGATTCAATTTGATCTCTAGAGCCCATTTACAAAGTGTATGAAACATGTGTATTTACTGTTTTTACATGAAGCTTATGTAGCATTTGACCTTAATGTTTAAGAAATTGGATTTTGTTATGCTAAATGATCCACCCTATTGTATTATGTACATATTCCATACTTCAACTATACTTTCTCCTTTTATTTAAGCAGTTCACATAAAATTTTTAATTAAATTACTATGTAGGAATCTTAGTTTGTCAAATAATATTTGCTTACTTGGCTATATGGAAGGTCTCAAATATTCAAATTCTCCATATACATATCGCCAAAAAATTGATAGATATTTGAAATATAGTGTGTAAGTTACAACTTCTTCATTTTTTAGTTGACTTTCAAATTGTTTTTACTAACTTTTATAGTATACAAGTTACATCTATATGGAACATGCTTTGATTATGTGGACTTATGTTGCTTTTAATGTTTTGTGATGATTATAAACATGTTTACAATAGCCCAATATAGTTGTACAAGCCTATTTTATTATAGGAAGTTTATAACATAAATTAATTTGGAATATGTTGATGGAAAACAAGTATTTTTAAAAAAGTTGGCCTTGATTATGTCAACTATAAGTAAATATGTGAGATAGGAAGGATCTAGGATACCATTATATTCACAAGGCATATTCTAGCTTATGAGGTTTCAATTTTAGTGAGTAGTTGAGACTTATTAAATCAAGCCAAAGTTGTATTAGGCTTATAAACCTTATGAGAATCATTGGAATGGTTGAAGTGTACGTAACCTATATGTTAGGCACCTCAATCTTTGCTTCTGTCATATTACCTATAACTAAAGGAGAGGATGGAGATAATGAAGGTGAAGAGGGAAGTTGCAGTGTTACAGTGGATTATATTGATGATAAACATATTGATGAATATGTTGATAAGCAAGTTGGCGGCTATGTTGTATGAATATGCTCGTTATCAGGTTGATGAATATGTTAATGATCAAGGAAAGGTGATGAACATGTTGGTAAGCATAATGATGAACATGTTGGTGACCAGGATGATAACATGTATAAGTTGAAATTCTTGATAACTATAACTACTTAAAATTTATTCAATTAATTGTGGTAGTTTTGTTGTCAATAATGAATATCCAAGCAAAGAGGAGCCTAGTAAACCATTGCGAAGATCAAGTACAAGGCATAATCTAACTAACTTGGAACCATATTAAAGATTGGGGATGGATTTTAGAAATACAAAAGAATTTAAAGATGTCATTATAGATTATGCAATGTAAACATAATATAATGTGAGGTTAAAGAAGTGTGAAAGCAATAGAATCAAAGCCGAGTGTAATGAGGGATGCCTATGGGAGTTGTATGTTGGATATGATAAGAACGAAAATTGATTCAAAGTGAAGATATACAATCATAATCATAGTTATTTCACAACTAATAAACTAAAATTGGTTTCCTGCTAAGTTACTTAAGGGATATTTCACAGATAGAATTCTTGAAAAAACTAATATCTCTACACAAAAAATGATTAAAGTCTATAAAGAGAAACTTAATATATTTGTTAACTCAATTATGTGTAGAGCAATAAAGACAAGACTAAAAAAATAGAGCAAAAAGTGTAGAGCATGGTCAACCTATATAGAAGATTTCAACGAGCAACTCAAGAGACTAGATAAAAGAAAAACTAGATGTGCTTTTGCTTTGATTGAATATCCTAAATAGAGGTGGACAATATGTTACTAATCATTTGACTCGACATCATTAGCATGCTTAAAACAATTATAATCACAATGATCATGAGATATGCGAATAGCAAACCAACTATATATGCGTTAAAGTTAGATATTGCACCAACCATTGTGAAGAAAGTATAAAAGAACAAAAAAGATGCAAGCAATGGAAAATAGTTTGAAATGGAGATGAGGCATATGAAGTTTCTAAGGGTGATGACAAACATATGGTGAGGATTGGTAGACAAAAAAATTTGTAGTTGTCAGGTATGGAATTTATATGGATACAATTATAAATATGTAATAAGTGCAATCCATCATTCCAAACAAAGGATCAAGATGTTTGTAGATGATTGATACGAGAAGGTCTGATTCTTTAGTTTGTAATGACCATATGTTTCAACCTAATTTGGGTATAATTTTCTGGCCTATAATTGATGCAGAGATGAATACACTCATCAACTAAAAGATTCATGTTAATAAGACCAAAAACCGCTAAAAGGAAAGGACAAAATGAGTCTAAAAAGTTAAAAAATTCAAACAAATTATTTAAAAAGGGCAAGTGAAGAAATATACCAATTTTAGTCATTACTAGTATGAATTACTAATATCACAAATGTCATATGATAAATGATGGGGAATCATTATATTTAATATATCATGACAATATACAATTCAATAAAAGTTCAAGTGCACAATTATTACATTATTATAATTCAAGTTTAAAACTTAATATTTTAATGTAATGCAATTTCCCTCCCAATATATTTGAAAATAACACCCACCATAAACACAACAAATGTTATTACAATAATCATTAACATAAATTTCAACTTGTTTCTCTTTTATTAATAAATTAATTTCTTGCTTCATGAACTTTATTTACTCGTCAATCTCCTTGCTTCTATCTGCTTCCAGTTATACTTGTTTTGACCTTATTCTTCAATATAAATACTTCTTTCATTAAATTATGAATCAACTTAACATTTCTCTCAATAAATTACTTACCATACCACTTGAAAAATCACATCTCTCAACCTAAAAAAGTTAATTAATAAGATAAACATTATACATAACAGTATTTTAACCTAATTACAAATAAAAACTCAATGGATATTTGAAGTATCCATAAAATACCTCCCCTAAGTTATGATCATTTAATAGGGTTTTTAGCAAGGCATTTAACCTACAATAACAATCCGTATTATGAGCATTTGAACTTATATTAGTAGATGCTCCAAATTCCATATCTTTGGGAGTAGTCACTGTAATTATCACACTAATAACACATAAAACATTGTACAATCCCAAAATTCGCAAGTTATGGCATCACTTATTGCAAAAATTGAACAATGTTAAAGTTAGAGTTCATTTGGTTATTAAAGAAGCAGTAAACTCCGTTTTAAGCTCAAACTAACTCAACTTTAAGATGATCTCAAACTTTATTGTGGAATTTCACTATATACATATTGACAAATTTCATAAAATAACCAAAAAAGATTTTGTTAATGAAGAGTCAATAAATCAACAACTCTAAGTGGTGTTGCCTCAGAGAAAAAAAAACCATAACAATCATGCTAAAAGATTTAAATGATCTTTATTAGATATAGTTTTAATGTTGCTTTAAGAAAGTAGCCAGATACATGCAAAATTTTTCAATCATTCATCAATTACTAATTAATTTCATTTTATTATCCTAAATAATTTATAAGATCATTCAGAAACGGCCTCTCTATTAGTTAGGGATAACGTTGCGTATTACTGAACCTCCTCAAACCCTGTGTATCAGCAAAAATTTTACTAGGCTGTTGTTGTTATACTCTTAATATTAGTTTTCAACTAAGAGTTTAACAATTAACATCTCACTATCCATTCCTAGAACTTTACCTTAGCAATCAAAATTTTTAAAACTTTAACAATCAATATCTCTTAATATTATATCACAACATGCATAAAAGAGAATCTTGAGTGTTACATCACCACCTAAAATTGAAGCTCCATTGCCTAACACATCAAGGATTATAGGTTGACTGAAAATTTTGATGCCTTTTACTTTTCTTTAGTTTAGTGGATGCTTCATTGCCATATTCATTGGGGAATGAGTAAGCAACATCATAGATAACAATGAGTGTCTCTACAATGAAGTGTTTCATTGTGACTGAATTAAGAGCTTTTTTTTTAATTAAGAGCTTCAAGTAAACTAAATTATCTAATCATTTCCAAATTACTAAATCACCATTGCTTTTCAGAAGGGCGCAATTACTAAAAGAAATAGGAGTTAAATGATGGTGAAGGATTTGGGAGAAATCAGGGTTCATTAGATTTGGGGAATGTCAAATTGAAAATTTGGTTACAAAAGATAATTAAGTTATTTAGGTTAATTAGGATGTATTATAATTACATTGTGATGTATTATAATTAAATTATGTTAATTAGATTTTCTTAATAATTTAAATTAAAAGAAACTAAATTAATTTAATAAATCAAACAACTGGGGCTTATACTACCACATAACATATACATGTTTGTGGGTCTTACATATTAATTAAAAAATAATAAATATTATCACATCAACAATGATGTAACATTTAATCGATAGAAATTCTCATTTAACTTTTTGTCCACTTGAGGTTCATTTTGAACATTTTAAAATGTAAAGATTCAAATTAAATGATCTAAATTGTTATGGTTCATCATGTATTTTGGTAAAAATGTACCTTTAACTTCTTATCATTTTTTCAGTTTTTCATATCAACCTCTCTATTGTTTCCTCTCTTTTGTTTTTGCTCCTTTTAAATTTATAGCTCTTCAAGAAATTTCATTTTTATGAAAAGAGAAAATGGGAAAAATAATTGATTTAGAAAAAAAAAACCATATAAAGAAGCCATTACCATACACATGGAGACACTCGGAAATGATAATACCCCTTAGTGTGTAACTGTTGCTTGACTAGAAGGCATGGCTTATATTAGGATTATAGTGCTTTTTGTTTGTAGCATAATGATTGACTGCATAAAAGTTAATTTTATTAGTATATGCTTTTTTAGATAAACTCAACAATCTTTGTGATTTATACCAGAATATTTTTGTTCCTATCATATGTGTTTCCTGACCTATATCTTTCATTTCAAAATGATTTCTTAGTCTCACTTAATAGACTAAGATCATTAGCTGCAATCAAAACATCATCAATGTACAAAACTTTAAGAAAAAAACTTACTACCACTAATCTTCAGATATATATACCGATCAATGGTGTTTTCTTTAAACCCAAAGGAAATAATAATATCATTGAACTCAATAATCAGGAAGCCTGTTGAAATTTGTACATTAAGTTCTTCAGTTTACACACTTTGTATTTCTTTCCAGTCTTTATGAATCCTATTGGTTGGTTCATATAGATTTTTTCTCCTTAATCCCCATACAAAAATGTAGTTTTCACATCCAATTAGTGCAATTCTAGATCATAATGAGCCACAAAAACATAATAATTATGAGTAAATCCTTCTTAGAGACTGCTAAGAAAGTATTCTTATAATCAATGCCATCTTCTTGAGTAAATCCTTTAGTAATTGGCCTTGTAACATTCTAAGAAATTAAGAGAGTCACGTTTGGTCTTAAAGTCCCATTTACAACCAAATCTCTTGTAACCTTCTGGCAATTCCACAAGGTCCTCGACACCATTCTATTTCATATACTTGAACTCATCTTTCATTGAATCTAACTGCTTATCAAAATTTTCACTGTCCATGGCTTGTG
Source organism: Erythroxylum guanchezii (assembly GCA_025629825.1). Lineage (NCBI taxonomy): Eukaryota > Viridiplantae > Streptophyta > Magnoliopsida > Malpighiales > Erythroxylaceae > Erythroxylum > Erythroxylum guanchezii. The sequence goes on along the minus strand of JAOTAX010000003.1, from coordinate 31,596,634 downwards.
AAAAGGTCACTCGGCCATTATCAATTCCCAATTCATTTTCAAACTCGTGTAAATATGCACATAATCATCAGAAATAGTTATTCTTCTTTCTTTTGGAGACGTGGTTAATTCTATCATTGTGGTTCTTTTATTTAATGTTCATCACTTCGTGTTCGATTTCATTATAAATAGTGGGGTCACTAATTTTTTGTTCTTCATGATTATTAGTCGATTTAATAATTTGTTGAATAACAATTACAATAGGTATACAAGTCACAGGGACTTCTATAGCCACATGGACTTTCACTCCTATTTCTTGAATATCCACTGTATGTGGTGTTTCTCTCCCTTTACTCTCACCATATTCAATGAACCTAACATTCCCAATTTTCATAATTCTTGTAGTATAGTAAGGACAATACAATATAACCCTTTAGACTTCTCTAGAAAACCAATAAAATAGCTATTGATTGTTCTTGCATTCAGTTTACTTTCGTGTGGATTATATTGTCTAATTTATATTTGGCAACCCAAATATGCAGGTGGCTGAAACTAAGTTTCCTTCCACTCTACAGTTCAAAAAGAGTCTTTGGAGCTACCTTATTAAGAACCCTATTTAACAAGTACATGTCAGTTTTTGGAACATATATCCACAAAGAAACGGCTAAAGATGAACTACATATCATACTTCTTTCCATATCTAACAAATTTATACTACTCCTTTATGTCATACCATTTTGTTATGGTATGCCTAACATTATGTATTACGCGCAAATACCGTGTCTTTTGAGGAATTTAGCAACATGACCAAGATTTTAACCACTTTCATCGTATTTACTATAATATTTACTGCCTTTATTAGACATTTCTATTTTCACCTTTCAATCTAACTACCGTTCAACCTCATTAATAATAAACCTCTAAGGCATTTGCAGCCTAAGATTTATCATGTAGCAAATAGACATATTTATAACGTGAATAGTCATCTATAAAGATGATTAAATATTTTTCTTTATTGAAAATAAACATATTAAATAGTTCGTATACATCAGTGTGAATTATTTCAAGAAGTTAAATGATGCTTGTAGCTCATTTTTTATTGGGCATTATGTTTGTTTGCCTTTAATACAATCTAAACAAATGTTAAGATCATTAAAATCCAATTCATGAAGTATTTCATTCTTTACTAATCTTTGAAAGCACTCTTTGGAAACATGTCCCATGTGCTTATGCCATAAATAACTAGATATATCAATAAGCAAACTACATTTGATACCAATATAGGGATTCAAAGTCAATAAAATTTCAGTATAAACAACATCAAGGTTTAATTTATATAAACCAACACGCAGTACACCACTACCAATCTTGTGGTTATGTCTATACAAACCGAAACGACTACTACCAAATTTAAACTAACATCTAGATCTATCAAGTTTGGAAAAACAAACTAAATTCTTAAATATACTATGTTGGGCCTCGTTTCCGAAACCCAACAATCAATCCGGAATTGAAAAGCGTAAGCGGGTTTCCAATCTCTTTAACCCTCATCGTTTCATCGTCACTCTCATAACATCTCAAGCCACAAAGGGTGAGCCACACAACGGAATCACAATAATCACGATTGAATTCTTCAAAATAGTAGCTCTTAGTCTCTAGTTTATTTAGAAACAAAAACCACCCCATTTAGAGCTCTATAGCTCAAGATATGCTTGAAAAATCAAAGTGTGTTCATGGCCCAAACACTTTCGGACTGTTACTAAACCGAGACTGTACACTACCTAAATCTTGTCTATCATTTCAAATTCAAGAATTCTTCTTTTTCTTTACTCTTAACTATTCACTAACAATTTTTCATTTAATAGTTTTAACTTTTAAGAAAAGTTCGGGGTCCAACAACTGAGTGATCAAACAAACAGATAACTCATAAGTCAAAGGTCCGGTTCTTAATAACTTTATATGGACCAAAACAATCCAAGCTGAGTTTCTTCTTTATCCTAACCCAAGATGTTGGGCCCTGTTTTTGAAACCCAACAATTGATTCGGAATCGAAAAGCGTAAGCGGGTTTCTAATCTCTTTAACCCTCATCGTTTCATCGTCACTCTCATAACATCTCAAGCCACAAAGGGTGAGCCATACAGCGGAATCACAATAATCACAATTGAATTCTTCAAAATGGTAGCTCTTAGTCTTTAGTTTATTTAGAAACAAAAATCACCTCATTCGGAGCTCTATAGCTCAAGATATGCTTGAAAAATCAAAGTGTGTTCATGGCCCAAACACTTTCGGACTGTTACTAAACCGAGACTGTACACTACCTAAATCTTGTCTATCATTTCAAATTCAAGATTTCTCCTTTTTCCTTACTCGTAACTACTCACTAATAATTTCTCATTTAATAGTTCTAACTTCCAAGAAAAGTTTGTGGTCCAACATACTAAGTACATAAAAAGTTTCACATAAGTCCAAATGATATCTAATGTTTAAGATTAAGCAATAAGTCTCAACAGTTTCCACTAGAACTTTGATTTTGTTGCCTATAAAGACAAATCTTCCATTTGATCTTGTGATTTGGGTCATAAAAAATGCCTATAAGGTATTAGAAATATGAGTAGTACAACTATAATTAATCCACCAAGTATTAAACTTCAACAAGGTTTGTTTCAAAATTTATATAAGCACTAGGCTTACCTTTCTTCTTAAACCATGATTTACATTTATAACATTCCTTTTGGAAATGTTCAACCTTCTTATAGAAATGGCATCTACATTCATCATATTCCTTCTTGTCAATTGAGAGGATTCCCTACTAACTTTTAGGGGTCCTTCACTTTCTTCTCTTGTACTTACCAAAGAATTAAGTACATTATCCATCAAATTTATAGTGTTCAATGTACTTATAAATGTCTCAGCAAGAGATTGATCAGTAGTCTGGAAACCCTCTTCCATAAGCTTAAGTAATTCTTTAACACTTATAGTTTTGGGAAGAATAGATTTAATATTGCTAGCAATTGTAATCTTTATATACATCAAACTAAAAACTTTTGATTTTTCCTAATTGTTAAAATAGATTTTCTTCTTATAAGTGCTCAAAACATTTAGAGTGTCTGGTTTCCCAGTTCTAAGTGCCAAATCCAATTTCCAAACTCCAAGATAGAATTAGATTCGTTAATTACATTCAGAGAAATTCAATCCATTAAATATCGTAACAAACAAGAGATTTAGATGCATGACAAGAGCTACTATAGGAAATTAAAAATTGACATTAAGACTTTGAAGCATAGAACAACATACTGCACATATTTAAAAAAACTTCATAAATTTTATATTCCTTCAGGCAATCCATTATCGCACCATACAACACATAACAATTTTCATAAATTGCATATTAATATTCACCTTTATGCGATCCATTAACAAACCATACAACACATAACGATGCCAATTTACATATAATTTGATAATCACACAGACCAACTAGAAATATTTACTATCTTTGGACATCTAAACATAACTAATTTAGTATATGCATGACCTATATTCATGCTCATTAATTATAAAATAAACAAATCACCTTTAGGTGGTTCTAAAAAATTCTATAGCAATGAATTGCAATTATCCATAAAATTGCAATTCATTAACAGTAAATTATGAGTAATTGAAATTTAAACATAATATTTGGAAAAGTAAAAGATAAATAATAATACCCAACCTTGGTGCTAGCATTATGACATGTGCTGGCCACATCGCCAACACTTGACAGCGCCAGAACTTTATTCCCAGCCCTTGGTGTTGGGGACATAGCTAGTACTTGCCACCAATGGGAATTTACACTATGCACTAGGAAACTTTTCCTAGCAATTTCATTCATTTTTCCCCATACATGGGCATCGATTCAGGCAACCCAACCCAAATTCGTGCGGGCCTATTTATCCATGTGCAAGTGTGACCTCTGAATTCCCCTTGACACAAATATCCAAAAAAGAAAAAGAATAAAAGAGACCTCTTTATCCATGTACAAGTGTGACCTCTGTCACACCACGTAGCCTAGGTCCCAACTGGCAGAAAGAAACCCATTTTCCATATTTAACTTATGTTTTATTTTAATTTAATTTTACATGAAAAATGATTATATATATATATAAGGGGAAAAATAAATTGTCTAAAAAGAGAGGACAAAATCAGCATGTGTATTTATTAGAAATAGCTTCTTTATTAGGTAGAAATAAAACTGCGTAATATCAAATTTTTCTAATCCCTACTTTTTTGTAAGATTTAAATTGAGTGTTAATAATAATAATAACGATGACGGAGGAATAAAATGAACTTAAATAGTTAAAAAGTCTAAATAAATTATCTAAGAAGAGCCCGGCGAAAAAATATGAGAAATATTGCAATTTTGGCCATTTACTAATATTACATATATCATATGACAAATGATAGGGGATTAATATATTCAATATGTAATTAGAACATATAGTCCAATAGAAGTTCAAATAATCATTATATTTTTAGACTTCAAGTTTGAAATTTAACATTGCAATTTAATATCATTTTCACACTAACATATTTGAAAAAAAGAAGCACTAAAAAATAAAAAAAAATCTTATTATCATAAATTTCGACTTTCTTCTTATATTTTAGGGATAACAATGAACTGATTCATAGGTTTGAATTAAGGTATTTTCAATAGGCCGACTCATTAGCCAAATTAGGCTTATACTAACCCGAGACATAATTTTTCTAGGCAAAATAACAATGTTTTGATTAGAAGAATTACGCCTAAATTTGAGCTTGGGTAATCTAAACTAGAATTCAATTAAAAAAAGATGTTATTTTACGTATTTAATTTTTAAAAATTATATAAAAATTTAATAAAACCAACCCATGAATCGACTCATTGGTTATGTTTTCAAAAATTAATTTCTTGCTTCGTAAACTTTATTTGCTCCTTATTCTCCTTGTTTGAGTTGTCCTTATTTTGACCTCTTTCTTCAGTATAAATATTTATTCCTTTAATTTATCCATCACTTCAACAAATCTTTCAGTAGATTTGTCATCGTATCACTTTGAAAAATCACAATCCCAACCTGAAACAAAAATTAAGTGATAAGATAAACATTATACGTAACAATATTTTAACCAAATTACAAATAGAAACTCACCGAATATTTAGAGCATTCATAAAATCTCTCCCATCAGTTATGATCACTTCACGAAGTTAAACTATAATAACAATCCACATTACGAGCATCTGAACTTCGTCTTATATTAGAAGATGACAAAGATTCCATAAGTTTGGGAGTTATCACAATAATAACACATAAAACACTGTTATAGTCCCAAAATCCACAGATTATCGCATCACATGTTGTAGAAACTGAACAATGCTAAAGTTGGAGTTCATTTGTTTATTAAAGAAACGGTAAGCTTCATTATAATCTCAAAGTAACTCAACTTCACAACTTCAAGATGATCTCAAACTTCAATTTGAAAGTTTCACCATAAACATATTGGTCCTGATTGGAAAACTGCGGATGAATTGTTAGTTAATTTTATCAACTGTTAGCTAATAGCTGATTATATCAATTGATTTGATTAGCGGATAATATCAGTTGTTTATTAAAAATGTTTGGTAAAATTAACTGTTGATGTATAAAATGACTTATGTGGATATGATTTTAAAAAAATTATAAGAGTATGAAAATTATATTTTTGAGTATTTCGTTGAATATTCTTATAAGAATTTATAATTTAGATATTTAATTTTACAAAAATTAAGGTTATAACTTTAATAAAAAAACACAATAATAATAATCCAACGTTAAATTCTCTATTAATATGAATGATGCAGGGAGCCATATCATATAAGTTTTTTTAATATAATATGTAAGAATTTTATTATTTAATAAATTAATATATCTATAGTTATAGTATGATACAAATACGATATATAGTAGTTATATACTAAAAATATTAATTTGATGTGACTTTTATGTTCAAAAATTTAATATTATGGTATTTTTAAATGTAAAATAATATTATAAAATTAAATAAAGATTAAAAAGTTTAATTAACCTTTTTATTATATTCTTCCTAATTTCAATACGATAAAAAAACAATTTTAAAAACACACATAAACAGCTAACTCCAAAAGCTCCTCTTATAGAGCTTTTAGAAATCAGCTTATTAGAGATAAATAATTTAACCAATAAGTCATTTAACAAATACATTAATAACTTTTTAAGATGATCAAGATAATAACGTTTAGTTAATAAGTTAAAAAATAGCTAATAAGCTATTTTGCCAAACAACTCCATTGACCAATTTCATAAAATAATCAAAAACATGTTTTGCTAACGAAGAGTCAACAAAATCAACAACTCTATGTGGTGTTGCTACAGAGAAGAGAAAAAGCCATAATAATCATACTAAAGGGTTTAAATTACTTCTATGAGGTATGAGTTTCAATATTGCCAACTTAACAACTTATGCAAAGTCCAAAATATAAGGTATTGACCACGTCAAGATGACTTGGAGATAAGCACCTTTAATACTCGTAAGATCACTAACGACAACTTTTTTAATAAAACAATTCAATAGTCTAACCAACTACGGCATGTTTAGGTGTAAGAGAAGCGTGACTTAGGCGAGTTAAGTCCCTGAATGTGTGGTGATGGACGGATAAGTTGGCGGAAGGAGCGAGCACCATCGTGTTACGGTAATAGCAAAAGTACAAAATTGCAATTAGCTGGCCCATGGGCCTTAGGTATTTTGATTCATGAATCATAAGTCCAAACCGATTTAAAGTCCAACTTTTCTAAGCTAAATCTACGATCTTGGATAGCCTAGGTCTAAATTCAATTAAAAGAAAGACGTTATATTATATTTTTAATTTTTAAAAAATAATATTTTATTTAAAAGAGTTAGGTTTTAGATAAGCCTAGGATTGGACAACCTAAACCTAGACTCAATAAAAATAAGGTTTTGTTATATTTTTAATTTTAAAAAATTAAAGAAATCGACTGATAAGCTAACTTATTGTCATCTCTAAGCGGAAGAAATTACCACCGCTTTTTAGAAGGGCATGATTACTAAATGAAATAGTAGTTGAAGGATGGTCGGGGAATTGTGTTTCCTTTTGTTTTCAACAATTCAATTTATTGTATTGGATGGTTGAAATTAAATAAGGACTAAAGAACTGAGTTTTTGAAACTGAGTTCATGAGATGCTCAGGAGGCTAAAGGATCATCAACAGGAAAAATTTTTCTCTCCCTTCTTTTTTTGATAACTCGAACTCAAAATCTCCTGCAAAGAAGAGCCTTGAGTAAGGAGTTGAAACCAAATAAATCACACCTATCTATCTCGAAGTGCTTTTGTTTGTAGTTTATGGATTGACTGCAAATAAGTTTTTTTTATAAGAAACAATATTTTGTAATTCTATGGCTTTTTCTTTTATTTTTTTCTTTTTTATTCTCTACTAATGAAGATTTTATCATAAAATTAATAAAATAATATATTAAAAATTAGCTATTAAATTAATTTTTAAAATTAAACTCTAAATTTAAAGAATTCTAAAAGATTAGCTGCTTTTAGATTTGTCATACATTTGAATTATGAACCCAAAATAAAAAGAAAGTAAACGTCAACCCAAGCCAACTCGTGTAGGCCCATCGATCCATGTGCAGGTGTGACCTTTGACTTCCCCTCTGACACAAATATCAGAAAAACAAAAAGGGGGTTCAGAGGCATTACGTGCCTCTCCTTTGTGACGGCACCGCGTAGCCTCGGTGCTAACTGGCTGAAAGAATCCTTTTCCAGATTTATCTTATGCTTTATTTTAATTTAATTTTACACAAATAGCTCTTCTCGATTCATGTAAGCAACATTACGTACCGAACCCTCTGATTAAGGTAGGCCGAGTGACATTAGATCACATAAGGATAATAAGCCTCTCTGTGATTTAACTTATATTAGTAAAATTTTTATTAAATTTTTTTTAAGAAGTCAGATTATTATTTGATTGTTATTTAAAAAGAGTTTTATACAATAAATTTTTAGTAATATAAGAATAAAAAGTACTTTTAATTTTAACTATATTTTATTTTGTAATAAAAAAATATATGCATATAAATATTATTTAAAGTATATTAACTAATATGCAAAGTACATTATATTAATTACTATATAATTTTAAACCATATAAAACATAAATGAAAATATATCTAACCAAATCGTTTATATAGATTATAATATAAGTAAAACTAATATAAAAATAAACATTAAACCATATAAAAAGCCAAATATTATTATATAAATATCAAAATAAACATGAAGATGAGTTTGTGGGTATTGTGAGAATTACATGTAAAACATAAGGGTAAAAGAGACTAAAAAATAGGCTCATTAATTGATCTGAAAAATCTACCCGAAAAAACTATTTGAGAGACTTTTTTAAGAAGCTCCAAATTTGAGCTTCTTAAAAAGCTATATTTTGACTGCTAAAAAAATCATATATATTAAAGAAGTATTTTTTTAATTTTACAGCCGAACACTTATTTTTCTTTAAGAAGACTTTTATGGTGAAAAAAATGTCTTTAAAAACGCCTTAACGGAAAAAAAAATGCTTATTAACCTCCCAAAGGTCCATCCAAATAATCACTAAGATAAAGTTGATAATATACTGTCTTACTCTTATCTAATAAAAACGAAATTTTTTATAGACCCAAAAATAATATGAAATGAAGAAATTATAAAATTATACATAAATGTGTATATATCTTGAACACATAAATAAATAAATATAAAAAGATAATAAAAATAAGTAAAATACGTAGAAAAATAAATGTATTGATGAATGAAATCTGGAATGTCCTTCCCTGTGTTCCTTTCCGGATTGGTCAGTCAAGAATCTTTATCCTTTTATCACTGTCTTTGTACCTTTTTCCTCCACTTCCCCAATCCTCTCAGCCTCTCAGTCTCAGACTCAGTTTCCCTAACCAGACAAAAACAACCTTAACAAATCACATTTTAGTCCCTCGATTTCATCACTTCTTTAAATGCTTTCACCTTCTTAATTTCAACAAAAATATTTTTAAATCATTTAGAAAACATTATACATTACTAAAAATTTTAAGGAAAAATATCATCTTATAAATTATTTTTAAATGATAATAAATTAAAAGAGATCCTATAATTTCAATAAGGGATTTTGGCCCCATAGGAGTAGCATTTTTAATTGAAAATTAAATATTTAATAATTGACATCTTAAAAAATTGCTATCTATTATTTTATTATATCAAATTTTAGCTTATCTCACATATAATAATTAGTTAAATAACGAAACGAATATTTAGAAAATTTTTAATTATAAGAATTTATTTTTTAAATATATAGAATACTTTATAAAAGATAATAGGAAATATATTTTTACTCTTATGTTCATTTCTTATTACAATAATAACAACTATAACTCAGCATGAAGCCTTATTCTTAAATAACAGATAGACTATTTCTAAATGTCACACATGAAAATTAATAATATAATCAATAATCAATAGTCAATAAAACGGGATCAAATCTCTTGTTGTCGTTTCTCAGTGTCATCCTGTGCCCTTTCGATATCATCTATCTATTAACAAATTAGAAAATTTCTATTTAGGTAATAAGAGATCAAATCTCTTGTTCTCGATTCTTAGTATCACCCTTTACCTTTATCTTACCCATCCATTAAATGTGCCCTAATAAAGGGATCAAATCTCTTGTTTTCGAGACTGCTCCCGATTCCTGGCATTACCTTATGCCCTCTTCATTTCATCGGAATCAAGAACAGCCACCTCGTGTCTAAATAAAGGAATCAAATATCTTATTTTCAATTTTCAGTGTCACCCTATGCCCTTTCCATCTCATCCACCCATTAAATATTAATCATTACAACGTCGGTGCCAAAAAGTAGTGGCTATTTGGATTAATTGGTTTTCAAATGGGCACTTGCCAATTTTTTTACATGCATCTATCGTAATTTTGTAATTTCTAGGGACTGGGAATTGAAGTGAAGTAATAGGGGAAGAGGCATGCATATCTAGAAAGTGAAAAGCTTATATTAGTATTTTCTATTATTCTGTACTATAACGTCAGAGCATGTTTAGAATTTCGAGGAGGAAAATATGAAAATTTCAAAAATGTTGTCCTGAGGTGTTATTTAAAATATTTGCGTTTTTAATGAGCCGCTTGTATTTTACGATGTATTGTATTTTTCGTGGTTGAGCTGTTAGGTTATTACTTATTATTTATTTGCTTTTGGGTTCACGCTTTCACGGGAATTTAGGCTTCACATCTGGTTCATCTGTACTTGCATGATCTTCACATCAGTATCGTGATCCTGTTGTTGGCTCCTTTCTCTCGTCTGGGTTTTGCTCAAAATTCAGATTTTTGAATCATTTAATATTGGTTTGGATCACTTGCCTGTTGAATTTCGGGGAAGGTGACCCTCTCTGGAACTGGTTTGTATGAGCGTTTCGTGGCGCTTCTTCTCAGCTCTCTGACGTTGTATTCATTGTTTTTGCCTTATCAGTGTTTATTTTCCCAAAAAAGGACTGAGAGACTAAGAAAGATATGTTTTTTGACTGACGGAAAAGGAAAAACTGTTTTTGATGGGTATCACATGCGGTAACCTTTTGTGTTATGGAGTGTTGGTGGATATGCCTTTGTGATTTGAGTTTGGCCTCTTCGTTACAGTCGATGAATCATTTGCTTCTTATTTTTGGAGTTGAGTTTTGTACAAGTCACCCTCTTAAGATAAATTCCACATCTTTTATTTTTGTGGAAGTCTCTGTTCTTTTGCATCTAACCCTCTCAAAATTTTTAGTGCCTTTAGTCATGGAGATCTTTTCTCTTCTTTCTGTTTGTGTTAATTACTAATGATCTTTTGTCCATCGCTTGGTCGCGCAGATTTTCATGTTCCATGCTCTGCTTTTATTGGAGTTGATCATGATTTTGGAACGAAATTGTCCTCCAGTTGGTATCACTTCAAGAAGAATCTTGGTCAGAGCATTTATGTGATTCTATTACCTCTTGGATCTGAGATGGATGTTTCTTATAATTGTAAACATCCGAGATTCAAGAATTGGAATTCTCTAACATGGAAATGCCTTTTGTTACTTGTTATTGCTCTGTTTTTGAGGGTTCTACTAGTTCCTTCTCTCTCTGTCTTTGGGGGGATTAATCGGATCTTGATTGCTAGCCGTTCTCTTTCATTGGGCCCTGATTATGGAGTTCGAGGAGATAAGTTTTTGGAGGTTCCTCAGATAGTATGGGGGCTTAATAATCAAAAGATAGCTTTTGCAAGAGCCTGTCTTACTGCAAGACTGCTAAACAGAACACTTTTGGTGCCTAGTTTAAGCGCCTCGTTGTTCTACAAGGAAGTAGAGCGTCTGCAGCCAATTTCATTTGATAAGGTGTTCCAATTTGAGAGATTTAATTCTCTCTGTAATGGTTTTGTGCAGTTAGGTCGTTACTCAGATCTTAGGAATCAAACTGGAGTTTATGAACTTCCAAAAGGAAGTGGGAGGAAGTGGACTCCTGACAGAGATTTGGATCAACTGAGACAATTTAGCAAAAATTCGTTTGATCAATATGAGGTAATTAGAATTGTTGGAAAGAACCCATTTCTGTGGCACGATCACTGGCCTGTTAAGGACTACGCCAAGGTCTTTGAATGCCTAGTTTTGGTACACGATATAGCTGCAGAAGCTGATAAAGTTTTGTCAAAGATTAGAGAAGTGGGTAGGAAAATGAGAAGTAGACCTGAATCTTCAGGAAACAATGGTGGTTCGGACAGTTCTTCATTGGAGCCAGTGCCTTATATAGCTGTGCACATGAGGATAGAGATAGACTGGATGATTCACTGCAAGAAGTTAGAGCAAAGATCAAACATTACCCAAATTTGTAGTAACAAACAGGAAATTATGGAGAGAGTGGGCAACATTGCAGGTTTGAGGAAGCCTGCTGTTGTTTATCTTGCTGTAGCTGATAGTCTTCTTGAAGACTCGTCTATACTCAATGGCTGGGGTCAAGGTTTGCTTCCTTTTGAGAAAAAGAAACTTGGTGTTGAGAATATATATAGTAAACACCCTTATCTTATTCAATCAGCCATAGACTATGAAGTTTGTTCAAGGGCTGATGTATTTGTTGGTAACAGCTTCTCCACTTTTTCAAGCCTTATAGCACTTGAGAGAACACAGAAGATGAACAGAATGGGTGTTGCAAGCTCTTGTGGAAAGGAAGTAAGATGGCCCTCTTATGCCTATAATATACGTGGGGAATTAAATGGCCCTCAGAAATGGATGACAAATATGTCTGATCCAAGCCTCCAAGCAAGCAGTTATGGCACGAATATGATTTCTTGTTCAAGTTTGTAAAATGCAGCTTCCTCCATTAGACCCTCTGATCGAGTTCTCTGTGAGATTGCAGTAAGGTGGTATAATACTTTCGGCTTTCCTTTTTGTGTAAATAGAAATTTATCATATAGTCTTGAAGTAGCATCTGAAAACAAGTTGAACTCCTTTTTCTTTTCCTACTACAATTTTTTTGTTCCAGTATAGGCCAATTATTCTTAATCTTGTGTACTTAGTATGTTTAAGAAGAATAAGAAGAACGATTGTACGGATTATTTCTTTCCATGGCACAAAATGAATATGATCATATGTTCTTTGCCGTACCCTTTATGGATAACTCTGTCACTATAGTATAATATTTTGCACTTAAATGCTGCATACTAATTAATGCTCCCATCAATAATAGTCTGTAAGAAGAATAGTTGACCTTCTGTGGTAGCAGATTACTGCCTTATAAAGGCATAAAAAGGCTTCAAGGATGAAGGCTATGTCCTTGGAAACCAGATTGTGAGTTGGTGATGACCTTGAATGTGAAGTAGTACGAAAAAATTGAATAGCTATATCTATCAGCAACTTGTTTTGTGCTTCCTGACTAATTTATGTTGGTGGAACTAAATAGCTGCGCTTTTCTTAGACTTTTGTCTACTGAGATCAGGTGCTGATAAGAATAGCTGGTTTGATGATGTTCAGAAGAGCGGAGGTTAAAAGTAAGCCCTTTCTCTTTGTCATCTAGTACAGGTCAGAAGAACTTAAAGTAAGTCCTTTCTCTTTCTCGTCCAGTACAGGTTATGTTCTTCCCCCAAGTCTGACATGTGAGTTCTCACTGAGAAAATGGAGAGCTTGACATGGGACCCTACTGAACTTATGAACTTTTCTGTGTCCCAAAGGACAGGGTCACAGGGAACGGCACGTAGCGTCTCTACCTTGTCTTTTAGTTCTTTTGCTTTTGTTCTTTTCTTATCCTTCATCTCAAAGGGAGCAAATCTTCTGTCAGTAATCAGTTTTTACCAATTTTATTAAATCTTATATTTATATTTACGTGAGATCCGTATAAATATATGATTAAAATTGACTAAAACAAGGGTTAAATATCATTTTTGCCACGAAAGATATAGCGGCCGTCTCAAAGTCATTTTAGTGATTTTGTTAGCAACGATTTTGAAGTTCTTTTTTCATACAAATATATTATGTGGAGTAATGCTGGAAATACCGTATCGGCCCTAGTATCATACTGGGTTTTAGTACGGCATTGTATCAATACTAGCCAATATCGAGAACCGTTTCAGATAATTTTTTAAATTTATAAAATTGTCCTTAAATTTTTTTAAATTACAAAATAGTTTATTGTTATATTGTACCCGAATACTAAAATATTATTCCACTAATTTTAAGAATATGACAATTAATTATTTAAGTCTTTGTATTCTTTGTTTTAATTTAAGTTGAAACTTTCGACTTTTTAACTTTCAATTTACATGTTGTGCGTTTCAATCGTAAAAAAAACTTAACATAAATTTCATGTAAACCAAACCACAATCAATGAACCAAATCAAACATAAACCAAAACAAAATCATGCATCATTTCTTTCAACTCCAATCTAATATCCATCCCAACACAAATCACAATTTAATTCCAATTTTCAACTTCCAACCTATTCACATTCATAAACGCAATTCTGCAGGAAAAAATCAATTGAAAAATAAAAACACAAAAAAATTCACAACTTTGAGTTCTTGCGTCGAATCGGGTTTAGATTTGGTATTATTCCAAATTTGGCAATTACAGACACGTGGAGGAGGTTCAGTGGTGGCTTTGGGGATCTTTGTGGAAGAGGGCTGAAGCTTAAAGTCATTTGGTGGTAGCATGTTCGCACGGAGGAGCCGAGAAGGGTTGAAAATGTTGTGATGGTGGCGTGGATCGTGGAGGAAGATGACAATCGCCAGAGATAGGGAGGAGAATGAGAGAGAGAGAGAGTAGAGATGAGTGAGAGTGTGTGAGAGAGACTAAACAACAAAAGAACAACTAGGTCTCATTCTTCTTACATCTTAGTAAGATTTTATTGAAACTTCCAAAGGTGTCGCTGC
>JAOTAX010000003.1:31526994-31550064 GCA_025629825.1 Erythroxylum guanchezii | reverse complement strand
TTGTTTGGCAATTGCGTGCCTTGATGTTTGCTCCATTCTTGGTTTTACATTTGCAAACTAAGGTTGGGCTTGAATAACGAATATAACACTCTTATGCAGAGCTGAGTTGCTGAGTTACTTGGACTCATCCTCAGTTGCAGTTCATGAATTTCGAATTCCTCCTAAAGCTCTACTTGGATTGCATTCATACTGTCCTGTCCATTTTGATTCATTTCATTCTGTTCTAGTTGATGCAACTGTGCACATCAGTCTATTAAGAGCTGCTTCTCACATGAAGGTATCCAGGTTTGTCGCATTTCTTGTATGAAACAATTGATGTGCTGTCTTGTGATTTATATTTATCTTCTGTTTGAGTAACTTGTTGAGTTGGATTAGTGCATTGGTTCTTGCAGTACTCAAGATTTCACTGTTGGAACTTCTGATGCTTTGAACCAAGTATGTTCATGCAGAATACTCTTTTATATATCTTGTTAACCATACAGATATCTATAATTCATAATTTTCCTCTTTCAACAGCGTATGTTCATATTGTGCATTAGTCAGAATCGGATTATACAAATTATTGGATGCATGTCCAGATTCTTTTTGGTACAATAGAAATAAACACATTGGAAAACAAACTAGCTTCTAATGTGCATGACCCTCACTTCACAAACTGTGATCAAAATGTATTTTACCTGGAGAAGGGTCATTTTTTGTGGGTATATGCACTTGTTTTGGTATCAAATGTATAAAATCTGGAGGTAGTTGCGTTTAGCACACGTACTAAACTCCGATGAATTTGATCCTGATTTTGAAGAATTAGCATGTGCTTAGATATTCAATATGATAACCCCGGTGAAGTTTCTAACTTGCAATAAAAATATCATGCTGATTCTCTCTCGTGTGTTGTCATATTGCATCACAATCAGCACGCCTTTCATCAGTTTTGAGGTCCCTGTGAGTTTTTTATTTATGGCTCTTCACTGTTAGTCACATGTTTCTTCCATGTGTTGGAACAATTTTGTTTTTCATCAGGACCTGAGTAAGGCATCTTCTATGGATGTGAAGCTGGCTAAGCTTGTTAAAGCATTTCTAGTTGCTCGTGATACATTGCTTGATGACCTAAGAAAACTTAGCCAAGCAACTCACCAACCAATTGACTTAACAGAATTTATATCCAACATGGATGATATAAAGATGCTTGATTCTGTCTTACAAGCCAGTATGGATACTGCAAATGATGAAGTTTCAGGACCAGACAAGCGACAAAATATTCCTAAGGTCCTTGCTTTATTTTGTATTGCAGGCTATTCTTTATTGCCTTCTTACATTTGTATTTTGTTTGCTTAACACTTTCTTTCTTTTATGGAACAGAAAGCAAATGGTACCATAGCTTCTGAAAGCAATAGGCTTGCCTATATTTTAACTGAGGATGCTGTGTCAAACGCATTTCATGCACTAGGTGCTCAATTATCATACTTATGGAACATATTTCTGCAATTCCACAGGTTTACTTTACAGCAATATATAATTTTCAGTTGAAGCTTAACACGTTCTCTTGGATTGATTTAGATATATGATTGCTAGCATTAGTGTACTCACTGTTGTGAGACTTGATCATACTCATTAGCAATCTAGTTGTGTTTAGTTAAACAGAGCAGTATTTTCTCTTCTCATATCTACTGATGAACATGTTCCCAGAATATAATATGGTTTATTTAAGACTCAGAAAAATATGGTGACTCAAATAGATGTATGATTTCTGTGTGCTTTTATGGTGGACAAGAGGAGGAATATCAATTTCGTTGTTGTTAACTTCCATATTCTTTTTCTTTCTTAATTTTCTACTTAATTTATTTTTAGAACTATATTTGCAATTCAGACTTATTGATCATTGATAGGGTTTGTTGTAATTATTAAATTCTGCATCAGGCAACATCATTATTTAAATACTTACAATGGTTACTGGTTGTTTAACATCTTTAGAAAGGGGTTAAGTGAGCTGGAGTTGGTAGAGTACTTGAAGAAAACTTCTATAAATGGAAAATGATATGGTGCATTTAGTTATACTATTTTGATGTTATCATTGTGTTTCGATTTGCTATTTTGTTTCTGTTTACAATGTCAAAAATCATGTGATTTGGCATGGTTGTCATGACCACTTGCTGCCCTTCTGTTGAACCATTTTGACTTGGTTCTCATGTTTACTGGATGATAAGACTTGCTGAGGACTGGTGATCTTGTCTAAACACTTGTTTTTGGTTTCCTATTGAGACCTTTATCTTCTGAATTAGATACTGCCTTCATTAAAGTGTGGTTATAGCCTCAATTTCTATTTTACATTTTTCCTTCTCATCCTTCTTTATTGCTTTGATCTTTTCTGTTCATCCTATCTCTTACTACTAGATTTCTTGCTTATCAGATTTATAGGGTTTTTCTTTTCTATATAACCTTTTAGCAAGGAATTTTAGCAGCATGGTGATTTCCTACGTCACACACTTTGTACAAACTACTTGGTGCATCTTTTCGAATGGCATTCCATAATATGCTATTATTCTTTGCATTTAATAGAAACAATACTTTAGCCTTTGTTATGACCTTATCATTTATAGTCGTTGAAGTGGGGATCTATTTGCTTAATCCCAGGTCCAACAAAACAAAAGTACTAGAAGTGTTACGTGATGCATGGGCTAGGGATCGAAGGGCTGAATGGTCAATATGGATGGTATACTCTAAGGTTGAGATGCCTCATCAGTATATCAGTAGCGGGGGTGATGACATTTGTAACCCTGGTGTTCATAAAAGAGTTTCCGTTTTGAGGAAGCTAACTGATGATGTCTGTACTCTTGTCTGCAAGTTTTGATTTATCATGTATTCAATGCTGTTTTTGCTCTTTCTGTCATAGTCATTAAGGAATCCTGTACTCCATGATCTTTACTTCCTTAGTTTCTTCTCTACAGCCTTCCCAGGCTGCAGCAACCCGTGCTGAACTTCACCGGCGAAGTATAGCCCAAATGAGGGTGAGCTGCCACATAAAGACCAAGCTGATTCGCTGTTGTCAACTTCCTCATATTAGAGTTCTGCTAGCTGATAATTTGTTTTTAATACTATACAGATGAATAATCGATCGCTTCAAGACATGTACATATTTGGAGATCCTCTACGACTTCCTATTGTTATTGTAGAGCGTGTGATAAATGCACCACGGCGTACTTTTAGTGAAAATTCCTACTTCAGAAATGTGGATCGATTAGATTCACTTGGTTTACTGAGTGCATTTAGTAGCAATAGTAAAAACAATATATCTGCACCTCCAAAGCAAAGTGATCGTGCCTTGAAGGTTGTAGTCTTTGTGCATGGCTTTCAGGCAAGTCTTGCTTGTCTGTGTGTTTCTTAATGTTAGACGTTTGTTTTTGTTTCATTCTTTTAATTCCCTAATTGGAATTCCACGCAGAAACAGAATGCTGTTCCTATATATTGATTTTTTAATGATTCCATCACTTTAGGGACATCATCTGGATTTAAGGCTTGTTCGGAACCAGTGGCTTTTGATAGATCCTAAAGTAGAGTTTCTAATGTCTGAGGCTAATGAAGACAAAACATCTGGAGACTTCAGAGAGATGGGTTTAAGGCTGGCAGAGGAAGTTATATCTTTTGTTAAAAAGAAAATGGATAGATATTCAAGATTTGGTGCCTTAAGAGATATCAAGCTTAGCTTTGTTGGCCATTCCATTGGAAATATCATTATAAGGACAGCATTAGGAGGTATACAATAATTGCATTGGCTTGCCATCTGTTTCTATGGGTTGTGGTTTGATGCTAACTTTGCACTTGTTCTGTGACAGAAAGCATTATGGAACCATACTTGAGATTCCTTTACACATATGTTTCTATATCTGGTCCACATTTGGGGTACCTTTATAATCAAAATTCTTTATTCAACTCTGGGTTGTGGCTTTTGAAGAAACTCAAGGGAACACAATGCATTCATCAGCTAACATTCACAGATGATCCTGATCTTCAAAATACTTTCCTGTACAGACTTTGTCAGGTAGTAAATATTAATAATTTTTTACTCGTTTGTGCACAGAGAGATATCTTCTCTCTCTTGTACATGAGAAATGGTTTGCTTTTTAGCTCCCTTACCTGGTAATCACACTGCTAATTGATATGAAATTGAAGTGCTAACTTTAATTTTGATTGATGAATTGACACGGTTCTTTGGTTTGTCCAGCAAAAGACACTGGAAAATTTCAGGCATATAATACTGCTTTCTTCACCTCAGGTACCCCTTGATCATCACTATTCCTGGGAAGAACTTTTCTGAAATCTTTAGTTACATTTAAAGGATGCATCCTGTATTCGCCTTTTGAATGTCAAACAAAAACATGAGATTTGACCATGATGGAAAGAAAAGAAATTTGAAAAGAAACAACAATAAAATCCAAGAACTTCAGAATGTTATGTGATTGGAGCTGCTGCTCGTCATGACAATGTTCCTTAAAAATCTTATTATGCTGATCAACTTGTTATATTTCTTTCAGGATGGTTATGTGCCATATCATTCTGCTAGAATTGAGCTGTGCCGAGCTGCTTCCGTGGACCACTCGAAAAGGGGCAAAGTGTTTCTTGAGATCTTGAATAATTGCATGGATCAGATACGGGCTCCTACATCTGAGCATCGACAGTTCATGCGCTGTGATGTCAACTTTGACACCACTGCTTACGGGAAGAACTTGAATTCATTCATTGGCCGAGCTGCACATATTGATTTTCTAGAATCTGACATTTTCGCAAAGTTCATAATGTGGTCATTTCCAGAACTGTTCCGGTGATTGCCACGTGAATTTGCATCCTCTGCCATTCCAATTTTCTCTAGCCATTCTCTTCCACGTTTTCTTGCCAATGTTGACCAAACTGTTGCCGGTTTTCTACCCATGGCGGCCATACTCTGTCACGCATTCATTTGTTGCAACATGGTATTAGTTAAAAGCCAGTTCTACTGAAGAAAATCATGTGGTGGTTGTTTCCTCAACAAGTGGGTCTGAACACAACCCTTACTGAAGATCTAGTTGGTTGGGATAAATATATACTAATAGGATGGTTCGCAAGAAACCAGCTTTGCAGGTTGTAGTAAATTAGTGATTTGATACATAATCTATAGGATGTTAAAATCCCTCCACTTACAAATGTAAGAAGAAAAACATTAGATCCCATGTACTTGTTCAATTCAGAAGTAAATTTTCAGTTGTTAACTTTTCAATAACTGATTGTTTATGATCATGAATGAGATTATTAGTCACTGTCAATGATCCCAAACTTGGAAAAGCCAGCTGATATGATTCAATCTCTTATTCTCTGAATTGTTTTCTGGGGAGGATTCAGAATAAAGCATCAGCGGAAAGCCAGAAACAGAACTTGTCCCTTTCGCCGTCATTAAAATGTACAAATTGAAGAGTGTTGCAGAAAGTTGGTCAAAGGATTCAGAGAAACACCATAAACAAAGTTAATAAAAAATGATAAAACGTGTAAGAGCCTAATACAATGCCAGATCACACTGTAGCAGTGTCGGCTATAGGGCACATACCATACACAGTTACTCATTTGTCCGGATGGTGGCCCTAAACAATCTTCCAGCCTTCCCTCTTTGTTTGATCGTGTCCTTCTCACCCTATGGTTCTCTGTATTTATTTTTTTCTCTTGGTCCTACACCACTATTTCAAATGTTATTTTAATGGGTAATTGTTAAAATAATTACGTAATTAATATATTTTGGGAATCTTTAGTCAGATTTGAAATTTTATAAAGGACAAACTCCCGTGCATGACGATGTTTGCTTTGTGACGGTCGGAGGAAGTCATTAATTATACAGTCTTTTTTTATATATTTTATAAAGAAACTGTTTCTGTTACTCGAACTCGTGACTTTCTGGTAAACCTTATGTTCTCCTCAATCACATAAAAGTACAATTGCAATAAATATTACGAGTGGCGTGAAATGAAATTTATATTACTTTAAGCTTAATTTGTACAGTTGATGAATTTTATAATCAAATTTAATTTAGTTATATAATATATTAAGTTCATGATTTTTAATAATTATCTCCTCTTTTAATATGATCTAACCGTTAAAAAATTAGATAAGTTTGATATTAAAAATGAATAAATAATTAAAGTAGTTTGTATATAAGCAATAATCTATAATTTTATACCTTGAAAATCAATGATTAAAAAATTCAACCAGTTAGACCGATTCAACAATAAAAACTTTGAACCGTAACTCAATTTATTTTAATAACTCTTGTTGTTAAAACTTTATCAGTTTATTAATTAATCGGTCAATTTTTGAAAATTAATAAGTTCTTACTAACTAAAATAAAGTGATTAATTTTTATTTAATAATATATTTTTAATTAAACTTCAAATTCTTTGATATATAAATACACTTTATTTTTCAATTTTTAGCAAATTTTATCACGATCTAAGTTTAACTTCCGGTTAGTTTTAAAAATATTTGAAGGTGAAATAGTGACTTATAAATTTTATAAAATAGTGAGCATAACATTACAATTAAAAATAATTTATCATATTTATTCAGTTTTAAGATATACATTAGATATATTTTTGAAAACTAATTAAAATTTAGCTTAATTATTCAACATCAATAGTGTGTTAATTCTCTAAATGGTTTAGATTTTATAGGTTAAACGAGGAAAGTTATTATATATTTATACTTTCTAATTAAAAGTTTAAGCTATAGTAAATAGCCCTATAGCATTATGTCAAAACTCATATTGAGTATTCTGTAAAGCCAATAGTCTTAGCTTGAGTTATGTTATTATATGCTAACTAATGCTTTAAAAACCAGACCGGATGTTAAACCAATAAGATAATATATTTAAGATTTAAAAATTCGACTAGTATTAAATTGTTATAGAACCTGTTAAAATTTGAATAAAATTATATAATTTGAAATATGTTTAAAAATGTGTCCTTATTTATGGAAAAATTTAGGGATTAATTAAAAAGAGATTATTAAATGAAAATTACTTGATTTATTTTGGTTTATAAAAACTTATTAATTAATAAAACTCATCGATTAATTAATAAATTGACCAGCTTTTACTAAAAAATTATTAAAATAAACCGAGCTGAAAAGGTGGAGATTCAATATTTTTACGATTGAACTAATTGAACCGATTGAATTTTTTAATCATTGATTCTATCTATTAGTTTAGGAAAGACACAAATGGTCTAATTAAAAATTCTAGCATATTCTCTTTGTTTTCTACTTTTCTTATTGGCAAACACAACCAAAGCCTTTATATATTTATATATAGTTTATTTAATTACCTAATATATATATAAAGAGTGAAGTTGAAGCTATACTAGTATTATGTATGATGTTGAATAATGGAAACTTAGCTTTGAGATTATTCCTCTTTATCCAAAGTTTCCCATTACCAAACAAAAGTGAGTGACTAACAAAACCCCATAAAAATGTCCCACTATGAGACAATACTCCATTATTTTAACCAACTAGAATGATTAAAAGCTTAAGAACATTATTACTAAACAACCCTCCTTGTCTAGTAGTAGTAATAGTATGATTATAAATAAATAATAACCAAAACCCACCAATGTATTATAACCAAAATCCTTAATTAAGTAGTGTTAGCATGTTCTTGATTGTTGTTTGTTATGGTGGTAAGAGACCGACAAGAGTGAGTGGTGACAATGTTTCTCCTACAAGTTAGTGAGCTTCTTAACGTTGTTTATATTTTTTCCTTCTCAACAACCACCGGTTAGTCAATTTTTCTTCTGGCCCCTCACATTTTCTGTTTCCAAATCTGTTTTTGATTTGATGTTGGGTTTGGTCGTTTTCATCTTCATGTTGGGTGGTGGTCCAAGCACCATTTTTTAAACGAAAAGGAATTCAAAATTCAGAGCTTGAACCTTAGGATCGTCGGTGGTGTATGCGAGGAAATGAGGGGGTTAGGAAAGCGATAGGGTATTTAAGTCTTGCTTTTCGTACGAGACACACAACGACAGGAAGTGAATAATGTGATGGTCCCATTGAGAGGTAGCTCGTGCGGGTGAAGATATGATTAAGAATTGCTTGGCGGTGGACGATTGGAGGCACAGCAGAGGCGGAGGAGGACCACCGGACCACCATGCACGGTGCTGTAGTCTACACTCATGCATGCATTTGACAACTTTTTGTACAAAACAGTAGAGTACTCTTTTGTTGACCATCTAAATTATCTCTTGTAAAGGAAGAAAAGTCTATAAAGTTCGTACAAATTACATAATTCAATATAAAAAATTAGAATTTTTTTAAAAATTAACTACCCATCAAACTATTTTAGCAAATATATTATCCTATAATTGATAAAATATGTATAATTATTCTAATCTAATTTTAGAAGTAATTAGATTAAAAGATTTTAACATATTACAAAGAGTTTAATTATTTAAAACGATGATTATATTGTAAAATTATATATAAATTTTGTATTTTTATCCTTAAATAAAACGTAAAAAGAATTATTTTAAGAATAGGACAATAAATTTGATTCACTAATTCAAATTTGATTTTAAAAACCAAGTTAAACAGGTAAAAAAGAGATATTTAAAATTTAAAAGATTTTATCAGTATTAAAATATTTTAAATCCTGTTAAATATTGAATAAAATTAAAGAATTTAAAATATGATTAAAAGATATAATCCTTGCCCATCAAATAAATTAAAGTTTAATTAAGACAAAAAAAATTAACTAAAAATTAATTAATAAATAAAAATTGATCGATAAAGTAATAAATTGATTAGTTTTTAAAAACAAAAGTTATTAAATTAAATTAAACCGAAAAGTTAAAAACTGAACCGAAAGACAGTTAAAAATTTTTACGATTAAACTAATAAACATCATAATTTGGAGTATTTTAATAATAAAGTATTTTGTACATTGATATACCAACTCTCAAATAAATAAACAACATGTTCATGTCAAGTACAAGTGTGGGGACAAATCATTTAAAGTTAAATCTTTATTTATTTATATTGAGTCACTTTCCACGGTGGGCCTGTACTGTAGTCATTATTAATTTTTAAGTTAAAGTGAAAAAAAAAAGTAACAGTCTCATTTCAAATTTCAAAAATATCTTCCGCTTCAGGTAAATTTTCCTTTTTCACCTTTTTTTTTAAATTTCTTTAGCAATTTAAATAAAGTAATTAGCTGTTAATAAAAAGGGTGGGGTATCGACAGGTTGGCAAATACATCCGCTATTTGTACGGACCTCAACTTTGAATCTGATACGACCAAAACCAAATAGTAATGTGAAGGGCTTAAAAAAAAAAGGGTAAATTAAATTTTAAAGTATTTAATTGTTAATATTTTTAATTTGGTGTTCAAATTTTTTAAAAAATTATATCCTTGACAACTTTTTAAATCGTTATTTCTATTAATATTAAATTTTTATTCTTAAATAAACAAATTTTATTGTCTACTCCTAAGTAATAATTGAGAACAAGCTTGGAACAACCGATAAGGTTATTTTATTGTAACTAGACAGTCATCGGTTCGAGTTACGAAAATTATGTCGTAGATTCAATTGCATCACAAAAACGTACCATAGATGCAATTGAATATTGCAAATATCTTCAATTTAGATAGATACTGATCTTATTAAAATTAAATTTTTATAATAACTTAAAGTAAATTGACGAAAGAGTGAGTAAAATACAATTTTAAAGAAGAGAATTAGAAATTTAAATTCTAAAAATATTTTATAATCATAGTTTTAGTTAAATAGTTAAAAAAGAATTTGAATAATATTAAAAAATTTTGTAATGAAAGTTTTAGGGACTGTTTTTTTTTCATTTTTTGGTTTTTATTTTGTTTTTAAATTTAGTAAAAAAAATCTATTGATTATTTCGTTTATATTTTTGGTTTTAGTTTGATATAGTTTTCAAAATGTATGAAAAATACAAATAGTGATTTATGTTTTTGTAATATAATTTACTATCACCTAAATATATTATTTAATTATTTAATGTATTAATCATTAATAAGAATTATAAATAATTCATTTTAATATTATATTTAATTAATTAAAATTTTGAATAATTTAATAATTAATTTAATTTTTGCAATTAAATTAAATTAATAACTATTAATAAATATATTTCAATTTAAAATATCACCAAAATATATATATTTTAAATATAACGCTAATTTAATAATTATGTTATATTTAAAATAAATTTTAATCTGTAAATAAATTTTAAAATTAAAATTATTTATTTTAATAAAAATAGTTTTTATTGATAATTTATTAATAAATATTATAGAAAAGATTATAATAATTTAATTTTAAATTTTATCTCATATGTAATTATTTTCTGTAACAAAAATATAATTATATTAATATTATTTATTTGTATTTAAAAATAAAAATAAAAAATTGAAAACTACAATGAAAATATAAAAGTGGAATTAACCGGCGCCTTCGGGATGGCTGTTCCGTCGATGGATGGGATGAAGAGGTTAACCTCTGGAAATCCGGATCCGGAGATTTGATCCCGTGAGATGAAGGTTATGGTGCGTCGGACAATGGCATGATGCGTGATAGATGACATTTTGGTTATGGCTGTAAAAGTAGTCTGCATTTATGGAGATGACCAGATCCAGTCTAACTGGATATTTCCTCACCTTCATTGTCGGTACAACCGTACATTGGTTAAATCATATGATTATTAAAACAAATTAAACGCAGGGAAAAAAAAGAGAGAGGCATGACTATGTAGTACGAACAAACAACCGCACCACATCTTGTGGAAGGTCCTACCAAGATTTTCTCGCTGACCTTCACAGTTGTCTGTGCTTTTAATTGATTTTGTCCCCTAAAAAAATTATTATTAATAGAAAAAATTTAAGAAATAAAAACGAAATGAAACCTTTGTCGGACAGAAAATTATATTGATAAAATAAGAGATTTAAATTTTTCTGTTAATTTATCGAATGAAAAATTATAACAATAAAATAAAAAAATAAAAAATTTAAATATCTTATTTTACTAATATAACTTTCGACCCGATAAACCGGTTGACAAAAGGTTTCATTTCATTTTTTCTTAAATTTTCCTTACTATTAATATTTTTTTAGGGGACAAAATTAGTATTTTTAAATCTCTTATTTTATCGATATAATTTTCGATAAAGGTTAAATAATGTTATATTGTCATAAAATTAGTTAAATATTGAATAAAATTAAAGAAATTAAAATATGATTAAAAGATATTATTTTTACTCATTAAAAAATTTAAAACTTAATTAAAAAGATATTATTAAATAAAAAATAGTTGATATATTTTAGTCTATAAAAATTTATTAATTTAATAAAATTAACTAATTAATTAATAAATTTATTATTTTTTAATTGCTAAAATATATCAATCCAAAAAGTTGAAATCGAACCAAAAAGTTAGATAATTCTGGTTGAAATTTTTAATCATTTGTTGCAACCTTATTTGAAAATCTAAAAGGAATAGTTAGATACGGAATTTTTCTTATCTTAAAATGCAACCGATGATAAGTAAAAGGGAAAATAATATGTTTAGAATAACTTTTAAATGAATAATTTAATGTATCAATATTTTAATCAAAAATAAATTCAATTAATGCAAAATTTTAAATTTTATAAGTAAATATGAGGAATAATAATTCAATCAAAATTGTTAGAGATATTAAAATAGAGTGAGTCTTTTTTAAAATTAATTAGTTAAATTTAAATATATTGAATTTTAAAACTCATTTAAAAGTTTAAATCAAACATTTTAGTTTAAATTAAATTTAAGTTTAAAAGGTCGAATTAACTTAATTTAAATTAATAAAATACTTTCATTTATATCTTCATTAAAATTCTCTAAAAACTAATTATTTTTAATTTTTTTAAGACCACGTGTTTAACCTTTTTTATTTTATTTTTTAATATGGGTCATTTAAAAATAATATCTGTTTTAATTTAAAGCAAATGACGAGTAACATGCCTAATACAACTCGGTTACCAATATTAAAAACAAATTAACGTGCAAGCCAGAAAAGCAACATTACGATGCTTCGCTACCAATTTCCTATAACATATATATATATATATATATATATATATTCTTACTAAATATTTTAGGAAGATCTTAATTATAGAAAGATATTTCTAAGCCATTTATATTTAAACTAATTTTCACGTAAGTTGGATAAGTCTTTTATAAAAGACGGCTACATACATAAAAGAGATTTGTCAGAAATCCCACATCGGACAACTATGAAAGTATTCAAGAATTTATAATATTGTGCAAACCTTTCTCTCTTGAGCTAATTTTTAGGAGTGAGTTAAGTACTTTCTAACATGGTATCAAAGTCGGCTTATCTCGATGATTTGGGGCGTTACCCGGTTATGTCCTTTTGTTCATTATATCTATCAGATGTCCAGTTCTGCTCTGGACTGAGGGGAGTGTGTCAGAAATCTCACATTAAACAACTATAAAAGTATTCAAGAATTTATAATATTGTGTAAACCTCCTCTCTTAAATTAACTTTTAGAGATGAGTCAGGTGCTTTCTAACATTGACTTGAACCCGTAACTTCGCTTAAATTAAGACAGCCCTTAATAACATATTTTGATGTACATGCACGAATGCCTTCGTCTGTACTTGAAATAGAAAACAGAAGAAATTGTAAAGATGATGTTCTGAGGAGATTGAATTCGTAAGCTGTTGATTAATTGGCAAACAATATATATATAAAAACAAGAGAATGTTCGCAGATGGTGACATTGCTCATCTCCCTCTCCATCTACTATATATATATATGTGCCCATCTGAACCACTCTCGAACTCATAAGCTAAGCTTACATAAGAGATTGTTTCTTCTCTGAATTTGTAGGTAACAAACGACGAGAAAAGAGAAGACTTTCAGTTTCAGTTTCACCCACACAAAACAAACACATGGCGGTGCTTCTTGACTCCAGCTTTGATGTTGACAAACTCAGCTACGAGATCTTCTCTATTCTTGAGAACAAGTTCCTGTTTGGTGGTTCCTCCTTTGTGTATGATGATGCCAAGCCTTCTAAAAACCTTGGTCTCGATTCTACGCAAAAGGAAGTTGGTGTTAGTGGGAGAAGTGCGAGTAGTGAGAGTAAAGTTCGCATTCTCTCAATCGACGGCGCCGGACCCACCAACGGAATCCTCTCCGCTGTGTCCCTCCAACGCCTGGAATCACGTCTCCGGCAAAAATCCGGCAACCCCAATGCCTGTATTGCCGATTACTTCGACGTCGTCGCTGGCTCCGGCACCGGCGGAGTTTTAGCGGCGCTGCTCTTCACTCGTGGAAAAGACGGGCTGCCCATGTTCACCGCCGATCAAGCTCTGTCATTTGTCGTTCAGAATGGCAGGAAACTTAACCCGTCACCGTCGAGCGTTCTCCGGCGGGCCTTCGGGTCACCGAGGAAGGCTCTGGAGAAGCTGTTGACGAAAACATTTGGCGACTTTACGCTAAAAGACACGCTGAAGTCAGTTTTGATTCCGTGCTACGATCTCTCCTCTCGCGGGTCGTTCGTTTTCTCGCGCGCAGACGCTTTGGAGATGGACGGCTACGATTTTAGGATCAGCGACGTGTGCCTCGCCACGTCGGCTGATCCCACTGTGATTGGCACGGTGGAGATGAGGTCCGTTGACGGGAAGACGAAGATCATGGCCGTGGATGGTGGTCTAACGATGAATAATCCGACAGCTGCGGCAATCACGCACGTGTTGAATAACAAACAGGAGTTTCCTCTTTCCAATGGTGTAGAGAATGTGTTAGTCGTGTCTTTAGGTAATGGAGAGTCTAGTTTTGGGGTTGACAGTGTGGATTCATCGCCGGCACGGTTTCTGAGGATCGCCGGAGAAGAAACATCCGGATTGGTATGTATCTTAGTATCGTTATGCTTTTTATTTATTTACTAGACGTGGGACGACATGAATTGACGGTTTGATTACTGATATGAACAGGTTGATCAGGCTGTTTCAATGGCGTTTGGTCCGTTCAGGACAAGCAATTATGTGAGGATTCAGGTACCACCAAGATTCTTCCTTCTTTCTTGCATCAATCAAACCTATAAAACATATGCTGAAGAACATGCTCACATTAGGAACTGAACTTTTTTTCAGGCAAATGGGATTATAGCCAAAAGCCGTGGAGTGAATTTGGAGAAAACAATAAAACTAAAATCCCAGAAGAACATTTTAGATATTGCAGAGCAGATGCTGTCTCAAAAGAATGTAGATTCAGTGTTGTTCCAGGGGAAGAAGATGGTTGAAAACACAAACCTTGAGAAACTGGAATTGATTAGTGGAGAGCTGATCAAGGAACAAGAGAGGAGAAAAAGCAGCATTTTACCAACAGTGAGGTTGAAGCAAGTCTTCACATCTCCCAGAACATCATCTTCAACCACTGTTTCCAGTTCATCTTCGTGTTGATTGGTTTTGTTTAACTTAAAAAAGTTGAGAGAGGGTAGTGGTCTTTCCCTGAAAAATGTTTCTGCTGCCGCTTGAGATGGATTAGTGATGACATCCGAGACTGTGCAGAGCTACTGAGTGGATTGATTATTCGGTTGGAAATTTTCTTTTTTTCTGATTATCTTAGCTTTTCATTTTTGTGTTGTATTTAAGCTGTTTAGTATTATCATTTTATGCAAACTGTATATCTGTAAGTTGAACACAGGAATTGTCTCCGTAAGTTGGTATAAAACTCAAGTCTTGATTCGGCGTTTATGCCTTCAGCGTACAGAATCCGTATCATCATACTGCTTTTTCTATCCTGAAAGCAATAGGTTACGTTCAAAGTGGGGATACAAAAACAACTTAAAACAACTTGGGAGTAGTTGGTCTTTTGTCTCTTATGCTCTTTCTTGATTTACTTGGGTCACAAAGCTTGAACATTTGATTGGATGTTTTTATCTTATCTTCAGGTTATTTCTTCTTCAGTTTCTCTTCTCAGATCTATCTGGTTATACTCAGATTCACTCTCTTTTGATCCGTATTCAAAGTTCAAAAGACATTGCTTTTTCTTTACTTGGTTCAAGAGCGTAAAAATCTTTCAGTTTAAAATCCTTTTGGCTGAACTTATGTTCTGCAAACTTTCTAATATGATTCTTAAATTGACGAACGAAACTCTAGTTTTTGCTTAACCATGAAATCTAAAACTTAAAATTAGGAGGATTTATATTCTTTCTTGAGTAGCTCTGATATTATTGACAATGTTGACCTTGTCTTGGTTAGGTACGTCTCAAATGAAGTACAGGTCATCAATGCTGAGTAAGGTCCTGCTAGATCTTGTTTAAAGAAGCAAGACCAAGAATATCACACCAGGTTTAGTACCGAATTGAGTTTTGGTACGGTATTATATCAGTATCAGTCAATATTGAATACTATTTCAGTTAATTTTTTAAATTTATAAAATAGTTCTTAAATTTTTTTAAAAATTACAAAATAGTCCATTGTCATATTATACATTTGTACTGTATATTTTTTACTCTGTCTCCAAAAATCATAATAATAAATAATTATTAAAATTAATATTAAATTACAATAATTTTCAGATATTTCACATATAAATAATAACCACAATTTTTATGAAAAAAGACAATAATTATCATATGAATATAAAAGTAAAAACAATACAAAGTATTTAAAATATTACAATTTAAATTTCATTATATAATAAATAATAATTATATCAAAAATCCAATAAAAAGAATAATAAATATCTTTAACTCTCAAATTATTACAATTGAGTTCGTAATAAGGAAACAACCAAGTAGAATTGAAACATGAAATAAAAACATTTATTATTTAATTTACTATCAATTAAATATATTATATATTTAACTAATTAAAATTAATTATTACTAAAATTATAAATATCTTAATTGAATTTATAATTTAATTTAACTTATTAATTTAATTTATTAATTATTAATAATTATAATTAAATTTAAAAATATTTTTAAAATATATAAATTTCAGATAAATTTTGATTTAATAGTTAAAAATATATAAAATAAATATTAGTTTATAAATAATAATTTTTAAAATTTTATTTTAAAAAATAAAATATTTATTAATACTTTATTAATAAATATTATATAAAATTAAATTAAATTAAATTAATCTATTTTTAAATTTAATTTAATGTATAATTATTATTAGTAATAAAAATATTTATTTTATTTTAAAATTAAAAATTAAAAAATCACAATAAAAGTTTAACTAAATAATGAATTATAAAAACTTTGAAAAAAAGGAGGAGGGAGGGGGAGAGAGAGGCCGGAGGGTAATTTTTCAAAAAATTTGAAAATTTTGCTAATAAGTTCCTATATGTTTCAAAATTTTCTGTACTGGCCGGTATATGGTTAGTATTATAGATATCAGCCGGTACAAGATGAAATATCGACCAATATTTACACCCGGTATATTAACACCCTTATTTCGTGCTGTTCTTCAGCCGATACAGTACTTATTGCCCAGTACTAGCTGGTACAAAACGATATTCATAATATTGAGCAGGAAAATGCATCATTTTCTTTCTAATGTTTTAGTTGTCCAGGGAATAGATTGATTTAGTTTGTTCATCACATACTCTCAATGTTTTAAAATCGGATCCAAAGATAAATTAATAAGATAAGAGGTCTGAAGTTTTAAAGGTTCAGCGATGTAGTTAAAGATTAAATAAAATTAAATAATTTAAAAAATGATTGGTGAAGATTATCTTTAACTATAAAAATTTTAAATTTTAATTGACAAAAATAATGATTAAAAACTCAACCGATTTAACAGGTTTAACGGCAAAAATCTTGAATCGTCCAACTTTTTCAATTCAATTTACTTTAATAGTTGAAAACTGATTATTTATTAATTAATTGGTCAATTTTTATTAATTAATTAGTTATTATAAATTAAAATAAATCAATTAATTTTCATTTAACAATCTCTTTTTTCAATTAAACTTCAAATTCTTTGATGGGTAAGGACATTATGTTTAATATCGATTAAATATTTTAAATCTTAAACCTTTTATCTTATCGGATTAACTTTTGATATACTTTTTAAAACATTGAAAAAAGAGTCTGTTAAATGAAAATTAATCGGTTTATTTTGATTTATAAAAGCTTATTAATTTACAAAAACTGACTGATTAATTAATAAATTCATCGATTTTCAGGTTATTAAACTAAATCGAACTAAAAAGTTAAAAAATCGAACTGAAAAGTTGGTCGGTTTAAGTTTTTCAAGTTAAACCGGCTAAACCAGTTAGATTTTTAAAATATTGCATACTCTTTATGCAAACTTTTGAAAATTGAAATGATCAAATGTAACCCTAATTTGTGCTCAAGGTTCATATTTAACGATTTTGATGATAATTGTATAATATTTTAACATTCAAATTGGATTTATTTCCTTGTAAAATTAACGGTCTAATTCTCAAAAGGGAAATAAAATAATAAGAAATACGCTTTCTTTTTTGCAGGAACCTTCTTTATGAACTTACCTTATTATAAATGGTTTATTCGAAATAATCCTACTAATTATGAAGGTCATATATTAGCTTCGTGATTACTGAATTTTTTTTAACAAAGATGACATCGAAATTATTCAAGGTTAAATCCATCCAATTGACTAAAAATACGAGTGGAAAAGCGCCTAGTTGAAAAAATTGACTATTTAATGAAGAGCAATAACACTTATGAAAAAAAAAGGAACATATTCAGACTGTCGAAACATTTGAGCTGCAACTATACTCTTGATAATCATATTATTAATATTGTGCTTTAGAAAGTGAAATCACTCTATCAAGAGAGAAATTATCGTTTTGTTTTTCTGTGAAATTTTTAGAAGTTTGTTATACACTTCGATTATGAAAGATTGGAGAACCTTGAAAAATATGTACTTGTAAGCTTTAAGAGGTTTGTCAAATTTAATACTCGATTTTTATAGTAAAACACTCAAGTTGGATACTTGAGGATTGGACGTAGGCTTGAGTTGTAAGCTGAATTAGTATAAATCGGCTGCGTCTTTCTTCTCTCTCTCTTTAACATTTAAATTTTCGCATTACATTATGTATGTGTTGTTTTTAAGAGGTTTCTTCACCTTTATAAAAGGCTTCTTTTGTTTTGAACTTGCAAGAAGTTTTTTTCAGTTTTAACAAGAGTCTTCTATTTTTAAATTGTTTTAACAGGATTTATCATTTAGTGCAATTCCTTTCATTTAAGTAAGGTCCTATCCCACAAAAGGCTCCTATTGACTAACAAGCTCCTTTCGTTTAAAAAGACTTTATCATCTGACAAGCTCCTATTATTTTAGCTAGGATCTTTTCATTATACAAATTGAAATAACTTTCGAAAAAATTTTATACGCACAATTTACTCCTCTCTTGTATGTGTTTGCTTTTATCAAATTGGTTGTTTAACACTGATGGGAAATCATATTGAGGTCTCGTCAGTTTAAAATTCATATTAAACAAAATTTCAAACATTTAGTACATTAGCAAAGTTAAATTTTAACTTATTAGTCAAAATGTCATGAACTAAAATATACTTTTAACTAAATTCTTAGATTTACTTTATTGCATGCAATGTTTTAAAAACTTGATAGAAATTGATTTATTTTGGTTTATTAGAACTCATTAATTTACAAAAATTAACCAATTAATTAATAAATTAATCAATTTTTAACAACAAGAGTTTTTAACGTATATTGAACCAAAAATTAAAAATCAAACTAAAAAATTAAACGATTCAAAATTATTATGGTAAAAATCTTAAACTAGTTGAATTGGTTGAGTTTTTTAATCATTGATTAAATATCCGTCATTCCTGTACCATATTTAACTCTTTTAATAAGATCATGTAATATTAAAATAAGGGATCTTATCTTTCTAACTAGGTTATAATTGAATTTATGTTACATTTTAAATGTGATTTGTATTTACTTGACCACAACATTGTTGTATATCTCTCTTGAACAAGAGATTCATCCTCATTTTATATTTTATATTATTATTCTGAAATACTTCTTAAAAAATAGAAGTTATATTATTGACTTTAATTATACTTCAAACAAATATTTTTCTTTAGAACAACCCATTTCTTTTCATTATTTAAAATGAATTATTTTTTTTGTTTTACACCTATTTTGAATTATAGAATTAGATTAAATTCCTAACATCACAAAGATGAAGAATTAAGCATTTATTTGAATAGATTATTAATAAAATTCATTGATTTTTAATTATGCAACATATGCTTAATGTTTAAATAAATATTATGTTATGTTAATTTTAATTCAATTTCTAAAAAATTATTTATTATAGTATATTTTAATAAGAACACTTAAACTTTTATTAGTTATTTTTTATGAAGATATAATATATAATATATAAGTTCTGTAATGATACAAAAAAGATAAATCAAAAAGCCAGGACGATTAGAACTCTCTGCTATTGCCAAACTAATTGGAAGCAGATGCAGAGTCATTATTTTAACCTCAAGGAACAAGTCAAGTGATAAGCCTTATACTTGAAAATTATGATTAGAACATCAAGTGATAAACGAGTGCAATCTTGAGCTTTCTTGCCGTGAGATGAAGACAACAGTAATCTTCATCTTAAGTGCATAAACTTCCACAACAGTGAGGGTCTAATCAATGCTTAGCATCTTCTTCTTCACAGAACTTGGAGTACTCATCCGAGTCCTTCAAGTTCTTTAGCTCACCAGCATCGCTGATATCAACCTTTATGATCCACCCCTTTTCATATGGACTTGAGTTGACCTGGAAGGAAGGACAAAATCAGAGAGGCTTCCTTTGGCATGTCTAAGTTGAACAAATGAAACCAATTTAAGTCCACAGCTGAATATACTGAAACAATATTCAGCAATCAGCAAAAGAGATATTCAAGAAACTGGTTGGAAAAGAAGGGATTCACCAAAATAAAAGCTGAATTGGATCTACTGAATAGCATCTTGATGCATGCTGGCATGCCAAGAAACAAGAACAGATAAATAACCAAAGATGGAGTCTACATTACATTTTGTTTTAACTGGTAATCTCTGCTAGATTAAGTTTAATTGATAGGTAGAATGGAAGTGATCACTTCAGTCTTCTCTGAGGTTTAGATTTACTTTACAGAACTTCATATATAGGAGAAGGAGCCATGATTTTATGGCTAGATCTGATATTTACTATCTAAATTTATATTGATAAACTTTTCATTGCAACGAAGAATATGCAAAAGCAATTAGCAATTAGGTTGAAACAATCCCAGGACTCAGCTCGAGTTAAGAACCTGTTGATGAACCACAGAACTTAAGATGCAAATAACATAATGAGATATATCTTAAGCCATCCTTTTTATTCACATACATAAAAAAACAAAACTAGAACTGGAGTTTCAACCAAAACAGTGACATACAAAGTTTCAAGGAAACTCAAATTGGTTAACCTCTGTATATTCAATCATCGAATTTCATTGAGAAAACAAGAATTTTCACACAAACAGCACGAACATGTCAGATCAGAGAAGAGTGGAACAAATATAGATGATGATTCCAACTTAACAATGAAATTATATAACTCTTATAGTGACATATCAGAGACTAACCAAACCGGGTGATTCATTCAGCTGTTCATTTATTTCAACAACTGTCCCTGAAACAGGGGACATAACATCACTGGTAGCTTTGACACTTTCTACAGCACCAAAACTGTCACCTTGTTTTACATCAGCACCCACTTCTGGTAATTCAACATACACGACGTCACCGAGATGATTCTGAGCATGATCAGTTACACCAACAGTAGCTGAATTGCCGTCAACCTTTATCCATTCGTGGGTGTCGGCATACTTCAGATCCTTTAAAACTGCAAGTAACCGAAACAACGTCACTAAAAAGAAAAGCCAAGGATGCAGGAAAGTAAAGCAATGTGGAACAGAGGAGGTAAACACAAAAACACATTGTATGATCGGCGATCTAAATAGCAGCTGAGCAAAAATTTTATAAAAAAAAGCACTTGGAATGGACACTGGTACTGTAAAATCAGAATGTAGGTTGCAGTTCTAAATCCCAACAATCACTGGTAATGCAAAATGCAGTAGGAAGAACTATCTCACCCTACCTTAGTGCGACATGATGTAGAAGGGCTATCAATTATGACCAGACTTTGATAAAACATGTAAAACCTATAAATTAGAACCGTGGACTTAAGTAACTTCCATATTTAGTGGAATTTAATATGGAAGAAAATAAAGGAACAAGTTTAAGAATTAGTTGTAAGGTTTTTGACATGAACTAAGAACTACTCCTAAGGTTTGAAACAAAAAAAAAACTAATATATGTCATACATAAAATCTATTCTTACTCTTTTAGTTGATAAATTATATGATATACACCAACACGTGATCTTGGATCGTATATAAGAGGTTTTACGTTCAATGCTCAAAATAGCTACTTGGAAAATTCCTAATTGCTAAGAACTTCAAAGACAAAGCTGGCAGAAGGAACTCCAAGAACATCTCTTCCACTTCAATCAAGAGCGTAAGGCCATCAGCTACACTGATTACAATGCAGCCACTGTAACATTGATCAACAAGGGCAGCAAAACAAACAATGTTGCATCTACAACTACAAAAACTATGGCAATCATCTAAGCACCATCATTTTGGATACCTCCATGTCA
The DNA here is from genome assembly GCA_025629825.1 of Erythroxylum guanchezii. Lineage (NCBI taxonomy): Eukaryota > Viridiplantae > Streptophyta > Magnoliopsida > Malpighiales > Erythroxylaceae > Erythroxylum > Erythroxylum guanchezii. The sequence goes on along the minus strand of JAOTAX010000003.1, from coordinate 31,528,315 downwards.
CAAACAGGACCACTATCAATCGATACCCACTATGACCAATTATGAATTTCAAACAATTGGAACCGTGGAAATGAACATGTCAGAATTAGAGCCTTAGATCTCCAATATATATAAAGAAACAAAACATGAACAATCACAGGATCAATCAACAATTTGAGCCTGAAACTTATTCTACAACACATTAATCCACACACAAAACAACAGTAGCTATAGGCTGAAAGAGGAAGACAATCTATACGAACTCCTTGAATCAATAACAGAGAGCTCTCCCACTCTCTTCATAAAGCAAATCGTAAAGCTTGAGCTACATATTCAAACCAACAGAAAAACAAAACGAAACACAAATCTCAAAATCAAAACTTTCGCTTAGATATACATCAGATCACCCGATAAACCAGCAAGTTCCCGAGAATGTGAGCGTATGCAAGAATATGTAAGTAAACAAGACCCAAACCACAAAACAGATTAATAAGATCCATAGAAGCATCAACTACCAGGAATGATATACTTATGCTGTTCATAAATATTTGTAAATGACATACGTCCATAGACAGACAATATCTAGAAAGCAACTGAAAAGTAGTTGAGAACACATGATCAGTTGTCACCTGTAGAAAAAGCTCTGTTGATAGAAACAGAGATCTTAAGGTAAGAAGCGGCTCTTGAAGCCCACAACAAGCGTGAAGCCATGAGACAGGCAGAATCTAACAAGAGCAAACACCGGAAATTATCACTCTACCGCTAGGGAACTGGTCTCTTCTCTTCTCTTCTCTCACCTTGCTTCAAGTGCCCGTCTGCGTGTATAAGCACTATAACATGTGGGACAGTGGGAGAGTTGGTGGCAAGGGTTTTTCACTCAAATGAATGTGCTATTTCTTCACAATTTTGATTTAATGGTAAAATGTTGGGCGTATTATTTATTTATTTATTATTAAAACTAAAATAAAAGCGTTCGGATGTGAGTATCCCACGATAGAAAAAGAGGGGAAAGAAGCCGGCTATGTTTATTTTGAGGGTTAATAATGAAATTGGATGGAACGTAACACACTTTTATTGTTTGTTTAAAAATTTTATAATAAAATAGAATGGGCTGGGATGAAAACGGAGGGTTTCATGTTACGTTCCACTCCATCTTAAACGGTGAAAATAAGAAACCTCCAATTTGGAGAGTTTAGGATAGAACGTAATATGATAAATACATACTATCTAATATACCATCAATAATTCTTCTTAATATCAACTCCGACCAAATCATAATATTAAAATATTAAATAGAATATAGTAATATTTAATATAATAAATTTTATTAAATAATTAATAA
>JAOTAX010000003.1:31492144-31517606 GCA_025629825.1 Erythroxylum guanchezii | reverse complement strand
TTTAGCAATTGTAATATAGTACAACTTGAATCTTAACGTTTTGAAGTGTTTAAATTGAATCATAATATTTTCAAAATGTTTAGAACACATTATAAATGAACAAAAAATTTGACAGAGTTAACTTCTTGTCAGTTAAATGACATGTTAATATTAACATGAAATTATTTATATATTTTTAAAATAGAAAGTGGGTCTCACAACTACATATTAAACTTTTTAAATTAAATAAAAAAATGGATTTCATAGTCACGTGGCAGTGTAGCTCACATTTATATATTTTAGACAATGAGGTTCACTTGTCAGATGACAATGAGCCTACTTTTTATTTAAAAATATAAAAATAATGTCATGTCTTCATTGACACGGGGTTTACAATAGTGAGTTAACATGTTAAATATTATATCCACTTATAGTTTGTTTTGAATATTTTGAAAATGTTGAAGTTCAATTAAAATGCTTTGAAATATTAAGGTTTGCTCTATATTATCATTATGTTGTCAAAATGTACTTTTAGCCTAAGCACATATAATAACTCATAAATTAGAACTCAAAATTAAGTGAGGTTTTTAATTTAAGATCTTCAAATTCGAAAAATTTTAACAATTAAAAACATATTCGATTGGATTTGATCCGAACCTAATTGAGTTTCTAAATTTGATTGAGTTCGGTCCAACCATAGAAGGTCCAAACTTGACCCAACCGAGTACACTTCAAATTTTCTCATAGTCTTTTTTGGAACATTTGTCTTAAAAGGGTCGAAACAATTATTGAATTTAACTTGTGTACATCAATATACATGTATAAAAACTTGACATCTTCAATTAATTAAGTAAATTGGTTTGATGCAAGGATGACAATTTGTCCTAGACCTAGCTTAATTCAAAGTTAACATATTAGGTCCAAGTTGATTAGGCCTTGAGTCTAATTTTTTTATCTAGGCTTAACATGGCTTGAGCAGACTTTTATAAACAAAACGAAGTTATTTTATATTTTCAATTTATATAAAAATTAAATTAGGCTGATACGCCGCTTTTTGATACTTAATTTGATTTCTTTGAGTTTGCCCTTTTTGTCATATTAGTATTTAGTGATATGAGTAGTAAATTCAAAAGGCCTTAAAAAAAATTAAAATATTTTATTATTACAAAATAAACAAAAATAATTTAATTACATCATTTATAATATTAATAAAACCACTAAATTAATAGTTATATAATTTTCTCCAGTAAAAGCAGAAATCAACTTGTACACTCTTTTCATAATAACCTATAAAAACACCTACTCTCTCTTTACCGCCCACTGTCTCCTTAATCTTCGCCGACAGTCTGGTAGAAACCTCTCACCATTTCTCTGTATCTCTTGATTATTGTTATTTTATTGTTCATTCTGTTCGATTTTTGTTATTTATTTTCTTTATTTGAATCGGTAATTTCGAATCCCAAATGTCATGGTTTTTAATTGTTTTTCAGTTTACGCTCAAGAATCGATTTATGCGTATGTTAAATTGCTCTTAGGGTTTTTTTTTTTTTTTCTGTTTTATTTATCTGATTGAAGGTTATTATTGCTGTTGTTGATCTATTCAGTTTTAGTATTCCAATTGTTGGCTTCTCCAGAGCTCCATTAATAGCTTTCTGTCACCTTTTTATAGATTACGTGTGCTAGTTTCTGTTAGTTATATCTTTATTTTGCAATTCTTATTGCGTTTTGAGTTCGTGCGAACATCCAGTGATGCTTTTGCAATAGCTGATGATCGTAACTCATGGATTGTGTGCTAAGAACCTTAAAGCCATCTGTTTGTGCCTGTTATTTACTTTTATAAGAACTGGGTTAGGCAGCGTGAGATTCTAAGAGCTTTGATGAAGCACGACAAAGAGCCGAATAGGTGTCCTGGTCAAGTTCCGGAATATGGTGCAATTTTCATGTCGAGCAGTTCCACCAAGAAAGAATGCTTCAAACGTCAGTTATTAGGTCTTCCAATGGGGCAAGCCAATTTTGTTAAACAGGTTAAAGAGGGAATGATCTTGTTTCTCTTTGAATATGAAAAGAGGAAACTCCATGGTGTCTTTAGAGCGTCCTCTGATGGTCAGATTAATATTGTGCCTCGTGCTTTCAGTTCATCAGGAAAGCAGTTCCCTGCGCAAGTAAGTGAGCTTGTTCAATCCCTTTACTTAGATTGATGAGAAAAGTGAAGTTTATTTATTAAATTTCATCTGCTCATTTCCACCTTGTGTAGGTAAAATATACTGTTATGTGGGATTGTAGACCACTTTCTGAGAATGAGTTTCGAGATGCAATCAGAAACAATTATTTTACGCAGAAGAAATTCTACTTTGGATTATCTGAAAAACAGGTTTGTGCATTCACTAGCAATATAAGGTTTCTAGAAATGAAAGTTTTAATGTATCAACCTTTGATTGATTTTGATTTAAAATGCATAGGTACGAAAACTTCTACTGCTATTTAGTTCGAGAAAGTTGAATAATGAGCCTTTTCAGAGACAGTCTACTCAAAACATCGGAAGACCAATTCATTATTCAGATAGTAAACCTAAAAGTGATTTTGATGGTTTCTTTGGACCCATGAATGGTGATAAAGATAGACATGATGATGGCCACGACTTTAGATCATTTACCTTTACTAGGAGCCCCCAAGATTCAATTTACAGTAGTGGAAGATTACTTGATGGTGATAATTTAGGAAGTGCTTCTTTAGGTAAGACAGATATCTCTGATGGGCACTTTGGGAATCCTGTGGATACATTTGGAAGATTGACTCACTGTGACCCATGTGCAACAAGTGGTGAAATAAGTAATGAACATGGTGACGCTATTGAGCCCAGATTAACTAATGTAAGAAATTATTTCATCGAATCCAGAAAGGCTGATATAAGGAAATACGATGTCATTGAACCCAGGTTAGATGGTCAAAGAAATTATGATGCCATTAAGACTAAATTAGCTTCTGACACAAGAAATTATGATGTCATTGAACCCAGATTTGCTGCTGGTACTAGAAATTATGTTGTCATTGAGCCCCAAATTGATGGTGATTTAAGAACTTATGATGTCACTGAGCCCAGATTAGCTGCTAGTACAAGAAATGTTGACCTTATTGAACCCAGATTAACTGTTGATACACAAAATTATGATGTTATTGAGGCTAGATTAGCTGCTGATAAGAGAAATTATGATGTCATTGAGGCAAGATTAGGTGATGTACCAAATTATTGTGGGCAGTCTGAGTCTATGTTTACGGAAGAGTTAATTAATGTAAGAAATTACTCTGAGCAGTCTAAGTCCTTATCCATGAAAGGGGAAGTTGCTGAAGATGTGAAATTTGCAATGAGATATGGGACTAGAACTGGAGTAGAAAAAAGCATGATAGAATCTGATTCACCAATGCGTTCTACGAAATGCACTTTGGTCAATGATCAGCTCCAGCAACTGGCTATAGTCCATCATTCTGTTGAGCCGCCTAGCTCTAACCAAAATTTTCCAAAAACCTACGAGAATGCTCCCGTTACCAGTGCTCTTGTTAAGCCACGTATCTCCAACCAGTTCTGCCCAACAACTCATGACAGTGCACCTGTTACCAGTGCTCTTCCTTACGAGCCATCTGTTCCCCATATTAACTGTGGACACTCATTAACCCCTGGACCATACAATCCAATGGATGAATCCCCTCTTGAGAATCGAGTGGTCCCTTCATTTGATAATCTATCTCTCCCCTCACAGCTAGGGCAGATAAACGTGACCAGATATTGTAGTGCTCCCATTTCATTCGAAACATATCCTGAGCAATCTTACAAGACCAGCGTGCCTTCCTCAGGGCCTGTATCTTTGGGAATTGTATCAAGAAAGTTTGCCAGTGATGAAGGCCTTGGACATTTTTGTACTTCAAGTAATTCTCTGTCTTCAATATCTTTGCCACATCATGAAGATATGCAAAGTCTAAATGGGGCTGTTTCTTCTTATTCCTTCAGTTCTGAAGCATTACCTTCCAATCTGCATTACTGCAAATATCCTCCTAGCTTACAAGACGAAAGTGACCTGAGACTTTTTGGGGGTAAACAGAGAGAAAAATATGCTATTAATGATCCTAGGTTTAAAGCTAGTCAAAGTATTGGCATAGGCTTCCATGAAAATGTGTCTTGGGGTCCAAATGCGGATGACATTACAAAGACAATAAGTGCCGAGTCCCAGAAGAGAAAAAGTGTGTTCAGCCGTATATCTTTTCCTGCACAAGCACATAAAAAAGATAACTGTGTTCACAACAAAATTCATGAGCATAGAACTAATTCATCAGTTGATGAAGTGATGGCTTTGCTACATCAGTGTCGCACTGAATGGGAGATAGATGGAAGGTCTGTGTTTTCAATGGAAATGTATGATGATGATGAAAGTTCTTATCAGAAAGAGCAGGTAGCTTTGAACTCCAAGTTATCAAAGGTTAAGCTGACAAAGATCTCACCAGATGTGGACCTACGCGATACTCTGGCCAATAAAGAGAAGGATGTCCAGATAACTGAAAGTGTACCATTTCTGGACTTTAAGCGACGAGGTAAAGTGCGAAAGAACGCTGATAATGCTAATGCTGGAGATTGTCTTACTGGGTGCAATAAGGCCTTGAATGTGCGGCAAAAACGGAGAAAGTTGATTAGGCCAAATTTTGAGAAGCATGAGTTATCTGCTGATCAAATGCAATATAATCAAAATGTTGAGTTACCAAATAGCATATGCCCTAATGATTGTGGTGCCAAGAGAAATGATGCTAGAGGAAGTTCAAACTGCATTATAGAAGAGAAGGTAGAAAGTTCTGTTGAGACTTTTAGAGATGGTGATGCAGATGAACATTGTAAGGAAACGGTAAGAACTTCATGCCTCCAAAGTGAAAATCCAGTTGATTTGGTAGCGGAATGTCATAGATTTGCACAACATTGTGAAAGTACTGTGGAACATGTTCGAAAGAATTGTTCCAAAAAACACGAAGAAAAAGCTGAAACTGAAATTACTTGCTGTGGAGATGAAATTGGTGGGTTTGACGAAAACTTTGTTGAAGGTGTTGGAATTGTCAAACAAACTTGTGAAAGAACTGTTTTATCAACCTTAACTGGTCTGATCCTTAACTCGGTAGATCATAACTCTGAATCAAAGGAAGTATCTCCAGAACCTGAACCTGAAAAGCAAAGTAATCCGTCATTGTCTCTAGAATCTCTTCCAGGACAGTACAAGATATCTGTAGAAAACGTTAGTCATTGCAGTGCAGAAGAGTCATCTCAAGGTATATGCGAGGTTACTGATAGAAATGTGGGGTTATCGACTGCAAATGTAGGACAGGAATTGTCAGATGAATGTTGAGCACGGCAATGGATATGGAAAATCCTAATATACCTAGCTTTTTTGAAACAATCATGAGCCAGTTAATCAACCAAAGTTTTTCTTGACATTGGTTGTAAATGATGGTCGAACATCATGGTCTCCGGAATATATATGTCAACCCAGAGAAAGCATCCTTGAAATGGCGGATAAAGATGACCTAAACTCATTGCATGAATGAAATATGGATCATATCAAGGCAAGAACAAGCCTTGCTTTTTGGTTTTTGTGCATTGAAACTAGTGCATGCTTACTATGAATCACCGTTTGCTTAAGGATGTAAACACGCTTACCCTCATGTGTTCCTTCTATTAATCATGTTTACATGAAATGTCATTTTTTCAAACTTCCTAAATGCCTTGTGATGTTTTCGGAATGAAAGAGATTGTTATGATAGAAATTGAGTACGACAATGTTTTTCAATAATAGAAGGAGATGACATTGTTTACTTTTGAATAAACTAATGTTTTAACGGGTGAGATAAGAAGTATAAATTTTAAAAAATAAATCTTAGATCTATAAAAAATTAAATTTTACTTGAAAATGAAACTAATAAATGAAAATTAATCATTTTATTTTAGTTTATAAAAATTAATTAATTTACAAAAATTGATTGAATAATTAATAAATTAATCGATCAGTTTTTAACAACAAAATTATTAAATTAAATTAAATAAAAAATTAACTGGTTCAAAATTTTTACCATCAAATTAATCAAAATAGTCTTATTTTTAAAACATTAGAATAAAATGATTAATTTATCCTTGTGATGGGCTAAGTGGAGATTAACACTATTGTACCTAAGGATAATAGATTTTTGTAAAGGACAATTATTGAATGGAGCTCGATCATTTCTCTCTCTCTAAGTTTTTTCCTTCAAATTTCAAACCTTAACCAAGAATTAAAAATTGAATTTTGGCGGCAAAAATTGGTATTAGAGAATAGAGCATCGATCCAAGGCAAGATAATGGTGATGGCGAAAAGCATAAGAACCAAATGTAAGAGTTGGAAATGAGGTACAAGAAAAGGATTTAAGAATTGAAAGAATAGAATGTGCAATTTCGATAATAGGTGAATGCTAGAAACAAAAAGATAATGAGGAACACTAAAGAGTTTTAGAGACAATAAGAAGAGCTTCACAACAGAACTAGTATATATTATACATCAACAAAATCAAGCAAGATTGAAGCTGTACAAACTACAAAACCCTTGCATTTCCATCAAGAGAGAACCAAATGTCTCCTCGTATGATAGGTGCATTCCTTGCCTTCGTCTCCACACACAAGTAATTTTCAATCTTTCTCTTTATATCTATAAATAATTAAGGGTTAATCACAAAAAATATTTAATTATATAACTATTGTAGTTTGAACTTTCCAAAGTGACAATTAAATGTTTAAATTTTTGATTTTTTTTAATTTAAACCTGATTCAATATTTCAGTTAAGTTTACTAATAGGATTTACTTTGTGTTCTAAAAACTCTAATTAACAATAAACATTAAGCTTTATTAACACAACTAACGAAGAATAATGAAATGAATTCGTTTAAAAAGAAATGCTAGCCGATATTTTCAGAAATTAGGATCAAGAAAATGAAAAGTTTATATAATAAATTAGTGTCCATTCAAGCATTTGTTATCTTTTCTTCTTGGTTCTTACATTCTTGTGCGGTGACATGTCTTCGACACACTTTAGTTTTAGCGCTTTAGCACTACCTTCTTCGTATCTTTGAATTCCTCAAAGATCTCAGCATTTGCATGCCTTTGAGTTTGCATTGATTAGGACTAGGCTGTTCTTTAGACACAAACATACATATAAATGCAAAATCTCTTATCATTAACAACGACATTCAGTTGTTCCTTCTTGTTTCTCATTGACAAAATCGGATGAAAGAATCGAGATCTTGGTTAACAAAGAACACGATAAAATAAAACCTACATTGGATACAAGAATGCATGATGAGGAGAGAAACGGCAGCAATAAGGAACCAACGACTGCTTCCAACTTCCTAGGCCGGCCCCTTCCGAAAACAGCTCACCAATGTCTTGTCCAATTCCTCCCTCGCAGATATTTTGTCTGTTAGCTTACGCTTCCCTCATTTCTTAGCCTCCCACGAGCCCTCTTTCCTTCAACAACTCATATTCCACTTGTCGTCCTCTCTCTGCGCTTCATTGTCATATGCTACAGCTCATCAACCCCACATCTCCATGGCTGATAAGCTACCTGTAGCTACTTGGTTTCTCATGATATTCTTCGTTTCAACATACTATTTTGCGACAACTTCCCAGGGACTAACTGAGGCAGAGATTCTGACCAACTTTAGGAAGTCTTTGTACGATGATAGTTCATCTTTGAGCAGCTGGAATGTGACTGTGAACCCTATTCCCTGCAGTAATAACACTGCAAAGTGGGTGGGTGTGAGGTGCAACAAAGACGGCAACGTATTCAAGTTGCTGCTACCGAACATGGGCTTGAAAGGCATCATCGATATAGACATGCTGGTTCAGCTAAAGTCGATGAGAACATTAAACTTGATGAACAACAGCTTCGAGGGTCCGTTGCCTCAAGTCAATAAGCTTGCAGTGCTCAAGAACCTTTACCTGTCTTATAACAGTTTCTCTGCAGAGATTCCTGGTGACGCTTTTGCAGGCATGAACGCTTTGAAGGAGCTTTACTTGGGACATAACCAGTTGAGTGGTGAAATCCCAAGTTCGCTGGCTGATCTAAAAAACTTGATGAAACTGAACCTGGAAAGCAATCAGTTCACTGGAAGGATTCCTGATTTTGATCATGGTTTCTTGGAATTTAACGTGGATAGTAACAAGTTGAATGGTGCCATACCTCGCAGCCTCAGAGACCAAAATGCAAGTTCCTTTACAGGTAGGCAGGCTATTATCAAACTGTTCTGATCTTAAATCAATGTGGTTATCTTCTCCCTTTCCCTTTCCCTAGGTAGGTTCATATGAATTCCCATCTCATAGTTCATTTATTGGTGAATATTTACACAATTAGTTCAAATATAGTAATACCCTGTTCTTTGAGATTCCTGTTTATCACGAGACTTCCGCGAGAATTCTGATCATTATCATCGTCAATCCGAAGTTTCGAAATAAAGTGAGATTCGAAGAGATCTAACTTTTATTCGCATTTCTCGGAATAAGTGAAGAATTCTAACTTTTATTTTTTCAGTTTGGTTCTACTTAGATTTTCATTTTTCACTTTTTATTTTAAGTTTCTGATAAAAATCTAATTATTAATAAAATTATTTCATATTACTAAAATAAATAATTTAAAAATTAATATTTACTTTAAATATATTTTAGTTATTAAATAAAAATTTATTTGAAATTTATATATTTTAAAGATATTTTAAATTCAATTATATTTATTAATAATAAGTTAATTACAAAAATAAATAAAATTATTAAGTAAAATTTAAATATTCATAATTAATTTTAAATAATTAAATGTATAATATTAAATTAAATTATTCGTAGTTTATTAAAATTAATATATTAAATAACTAAATAATATACATTTCTTTGGTAGTATTCATTTCTTGCGAGTCACGTTGTCCTTTTTTTTAATTATTCACAAAATGTTTTAGGAGGGTCCTAATTATAAAAAATCACTTTTAAACTATTCACATCTAGATTAATTCTCGCTCAAACTGAATAAATCCCTTAGTAATAAAATAAAGTTATGATTCTAAATTTTAATCAGACATAATAGCAGGTTTAAACCCAAAGCCTCACTTAAGTCTGCCCTTATCAATTCATGTGCGCCTTCAACTTTAGTTGCGAATTTGTTAGCGTCCTCCACTCCAGCGTCTGCTCCTTTTAACAACCTTCTTTTAGGAATTCTTCACTTATTATATCGCCATTGGATAATGAAGGCTAGGCATATTTACCGTGAAGCTAATCGAGTTGCAGATTAGCTAGTGTCCCAGGCCAAGTCTCAAGAACTAGGTGTCTATTGGTATACAAACCCGCCCATAGATTATGCTACTATCCTTCTTGAGGATATATCTGACGATATACCTGAGGTTTCCTTTCCCCGGTTAGTAACTTAGTCTGTCTGTATTCTTCCACTTATCATTAAAAAAAAAGGTTTGTCCATTAATTAACTAATACAACACTTCTTTTGCATCAATCAGGGAACGAAGGCTTGTGTGGGTACCCACTGCCACCATGCAAGACCTCCAGCAAGAAAAAGATAATCCTGATCGGCGTACTCGTCGGAAGCGCCGCAGTTTTACTAGGCCTTGTTCTATTCACATTTATTCCCAAGCGTAACCCTGGAACCCAGAAGACGAACTTCGCCGTTCAAGGAGTGGGCAAAAAGATGGTCGAGTCACCAGAACATAATGACCCTGGTAACAAGAGAACTGAAAATGGAAAGCTTCATTTTGTTAGGAATGATAGAGACACATTTGAGCTGCATGATCTACTAAGGGCCTCTGCAGAAGTTCTGGGCAGCGGCTCGTTTGGGTCGTCTTACAAGGCAGTTCTTCAGAGTGGTCCAGCTATGGTTGTGAAGAGGTTCAGGCAGATGTACCATGTCGGAAAGGAGGAGTTTTATGAGCACATGAGAAAGTTGGGAAGATTATCACACCCCAACTTGCTTCCTCTTGTGGCATTTTACTATAGAAAAGAGGAGAAGCTATTGGTTTCTGACTTCGTTAAGAACGGCAGCTTGGCCACACTTTTGCATGGTAATTGGCAGATTCATCATATATATGCTTCGAGAAACGTCTTTTTTGTTACATATTATTGGACTAACATTACCGTATGGCTTTCACCATTTCAGCTAAGCGAGCTCCTGGAGTCCAAGGACTAGACTGGTCAACTCGCGTGAAGATCATAAAAGGAGTAGCCAGGGGACTGGCCTATTTATACAAAGAGTTCCCAAACGTAACACTGCCTCATGGCCACCTCAAATCCTCCAACGTACTCCTAGGAAACAAGCTCGAACCTCTCCTGACAGACTACGCACTAGTTCCCGTACTAAACAAAGACCATGCTCAACAAGTCATGGTTGCTTATAAGTCTCCAGAGTTCATTAAAGCAGAACGCACAACAAGAAAGACCGATGTGTGGAGTCTTGGAATACTGATATTGGAAATCTTAACAGGTAAGTTCCCAGCGAACTATCTGAAGCAGGGAAGAGGTGCTAACGCAGATTTGGCGGCGTGGGTGAACTCAGTTGTGAGAGAAGAGTGGACGGGAGAGGTGTTTGATAAGGACATGAAGGGCCCTAGGAATGGAGAGGGTGAGATGTTGAAATTGTTGAAGATTGGCATGTGTTGCTGTGAATGGAACTTGGAGAGAAGGTGGGATCTGAGAGACGCCATTGAGAAGATTGAGGAGTTGAAGGAAAGAGAGAGCGATGTTGATTATAGTAGTTCTTTTGCTAGTGAAGGAGATCATGAGGTGAATTCTTCCAGAGCTCCTACCGATGATGATTTCTCTTTCTCGATCACTGGTCGAAACTAATTAATTAATGAATGTCCTCTCTCCATCTTCATAGTTCCTGATGATCTCGAGTGTAACAATGGGGAACTTGATTGAGATTTGATCGTTACGTAGGTTACTTTGATAAATCTTTCTTACAACATTTTTTGTCTCTCTATTCTCTCTATGTTTCATGTAATTCATAAGTCCATTATCATACAATTACCAACCTATACTTTCTTATTACAAATTACTAACTTTTACCAATTATTCTAAGCTTTCATTTGATTAGACGTAAAGTTTTTAATAAAATGATTTATAATAAAATAGATCGTAAATAAATATAATATTAAAAAAATATTATTTGGGTGGGTATAGGATTTCATAATATAATTAATATAGTGAAATGCTGTTTAAATGAAGGATTTATAATGTAATATAGTGTAAAGTTGTTTACCATTTACATTCTATCCTAAACCCTCTAAATTGGAAGATTTTTATTTTTACTGTTTAAAATAAAATGAGATATAATATGAAACCTCCTCTTTCGTTATAAACCCTCCTCTGATTCTATTCTATTAATAAACCCTTAATTAAATATAGCCTAAGGTTCTTCTTCGTTTTGTTGCACTTCTCCTTTTCATTAAAAAGAGGTAATAAAAGAGAATAAAGATCACCAAAATTTTATATAAGAATTTAATTTTTTAAAATATCATTTACACATATCTCATAAATGCTTAAGTACAATTTAAGAACACCTTTTGCTTATTCACACCAATAAATTACGGATGAAGACGTCCACTTAAATACTCTCTTCAACCTCTTAAAACCATTAGAAACTCCTTGGCGTAAAAATAATCTCCACACAACTTAGTTACGTTGGATTTATAACCAAAATCATTTCAAATAATCTTTAGATATAAAGATTAGTTTCTAGAGATAATAGGCTAGTCCATATCCCTGTCATTTTATCCATATGTTGTTGGCCCTTGAGTTTGGACTAATTCGGTCCATAAATTTGACCCAATGCTCAATGCTTGGCTCATTGACTTGGGTCGAGTCCAGGCTTAGATGCCAAGCCTAAGTTGATGTACGATATCTTATGAATAAACAATCCAAGTATAACGTTGTGTGGTTTTAAATACTTTTCTTATAAAAACTTGACTAAAATCATTTTTAAAGATCCCATATATAATGTTTTTTAAAGATTAAGAGTTATTCTTCAAAGTTTAAAATAAAAATTCTTTTTATTATAAAAAGTATATTTTTATATTTTAAATGTAAATTATTATGTAATAATTAAGCCTCTAATTTATTTAAGTTGATCAACTTAATGTCATAAGAAAGATTACAATATTTTGTAGTTATTCTTTTTAATTCTTGGTCTAATTGACTTGAGTTGCTTAAACTCTTTTGAATTATATTTAATGTTCCACTTTAATTATTTAGATCATTTGATTATTGGAGAAGGCGTATAACAGGGTTCCTAGCGACCTTTTATGGAGGTGTTTGGAGGCCAAGGGCATCCCTATCACCTATATCAAAGTAATTAGGGATATGTATGAATGAGCTTTGACTAGCGTAAGGACGATAGGAGGAGACACGAAAGCATTTTCTATTAGTGTTGGTCTCCACCAAGGATCTGCGTTAAGTCATTTGTTGTTCACATTAGTGTTAGATGAAATTACCAAACACATTCAAGGAGAGGTACTTTGGTGTATGTTATTTGCGGACGATATTGTCTTAGTGGATGAGACCAAGGAGGGAGTCAATGCCAAGTTAGACTGCTGGAGAGAAGCGTTAGAGTCGAAAGGTTTTAAACTGAGCAAGTCTAAGACGGAGTATTTAGAATGCAACTTTTCGGGAAACCAGATGGCACATGAGGTAGCGGTAGCAATTGGCACCAACGTCATACTATAGAGGAAGAGTTTTAAGTATCTCGGGTCTGTCATTCAGAGTGATGATAATATCGATGCCGATATAGTACATCGTATTAGATCAGGCTGGGCTAAATGGAGGAGTGCATTAGGAGTTTTATGTGATAGGAAGATTCCTTTAAAACTCAAGGGGAAGTTTTATAAAACGGTGATTCGTCCAACCATGTTATATGGGACAGAGTGTTGGCCTGCCAAGCGTAGGCATATAAGACAGTTGTTGGTAGCAGAAATGCGTATACTTCGGTAGATGTGTAACATTACAAGGAGAGATAAGGTCCGGAATCAAATGGTGAGAGATAGACTACAGATAGCCAGCTTTGCCGATAAGTTGAGAGAGACTAGGCTTAGGTGGTATGGGCATGTGTGTAGGAGGCCCTTCGATGCTCCGGTACGTAGTTGTGAGAGAATAACACTTAGTGAATACAAGTGGAGGATAAGGAGGCCTTACAAGAATTGGCGGGAAGTGATTAAGGCGGATATGTCAGAGTTAGCTCTTTATGAGGTAGTAGCTAGAAATAGAAAAGTTTGGCGTGATCGAATAAGGGTAAAGGATTAACCGTTCCAGTTACCCAGAGTCAGTATAGCAGTTCCTAGGAGATGTTGTGTCACGCTACGCAGGTTGCACGACATGTGCAGGGGAACAGTAGGGGTCACCCCGGTCGGACTTTGTAGCCTATTCGGTTCTCGCATATCTGGCCTGCTCCAGGTATCCCCCTTTCTTTGTATTTTCGTTTATTGTATGTTATGTTTTTAACGTATTGTTTCTATAACCTACATCATTTGTATATTGTCTCATTTGCATGTGGGTCCACTAGAAACAGCCTCTCTACTATGTAGGAGTAAGGCTGCATAATATCAGACCTCCCCAGACCCCACTTCATTGCGGGATTTCGGACTGGGTGATGATGATGATGATCATTTTATCCTTTTATTGAACTTAATATTTCACTTTTCGCTTGAATCTTTAACTAATTAACTAACATTATTATCAAAGCTAAAAATATTAGAAATAACATCATTTGTTATTATCAAAACTATGAGTTAGAATCTCATTTATCAATGATAACAAAATATTTGGTAATATTAGAGAAAATAAATAATATTAGATAAACTCTCCTTATGTCAAATCAATATGAAATACATATTCTATTTGAGAAAATAAAAGATATTAAATAAACTATCCCTATATTAAATCAATATGTAATACGTGTTCCATTCTTTCTCCCTCTTGTTAATATTAAAAAGTATATATGATATATAAAGGTTTCCTTATGATTTTTCTTTTGTAATTAATTATTAGAGATATTATGATTGTTCTTTATTTGATACAAGCAAATGTGATACCAATTGATAATAGTCATATGATGCCACTTGATATTAACCTATAAGAAAAATAACCAATATCTTCTTAAGTACTTATACATATATAAGTCCTTGGGTGTTAGACCATGAATCTTTTTCAACCGATATCTTTTTAGATTACTTAATAAGTATTATTTCAAAAGTAATTTCTTATATGTTTATAATCACAAAAAATGACTTCACACATGATATGAATTACAAGAATTAGTGTGCTGTGATCAAGGTATATAAGAATATAACATATATGTATTTCTAGGTCTTTTATTTGATATAGTGGTCATGGTAGAGCTTCTAGATATATGGGGTGTAAGAAACTTTTCTTGTGCGGTATTGAGACCTAAAAAATAAATTATCATAAGATATGCTTTCCATTATCTTTGGCCATCATTTTTGACCATAGAGCATATGCTTTCCATTATCGTCATCATCACAAGAATGGGAATTAGAGGATACCTCATCATTATTCAAAGCATTCAAATTCTCATCATTGATATCCTACTCAATATGATTTTCCATAATTCAAAATCTTTGACAATGAGAAAATACTTCATCACATTGCTCTAATACAAGTAATAATTTTCATTAAAAAGTGAAACAATATTAACATCTTAGTCCTTTTGATTTAAATTTGATAAAATCATGAAATAATAATTTTTACTCAAATTTTGTTAAAAATCTATATGAAATGAACGAGACTTGCTTTTATACCAAATTTTAATCTATATAAGATACACAAAAGGGGGAAATTTATGTGTTTTTATATGTACTTAGATCTTTTTAAAACTTAATAAATGAATTGCATACACTAATGTATGGTTATAGAAAATTCATATAGGATAATAAAAAATAGTCACATTAATAATAAAAGAGGGTAAGAGAAAAGGAACAAACCTAATTTATATTGATTCAGCTAAATAACCTATAACCTACATCCACTTCTTAAGTTCCATTTAAAAATCCATTATTTTCTTGCTTTAACGGGTAAAGAGGAACCCTTCATATATATAAGATCTTCTTTTTTAGGTATAAAGAGGAATCTTTGTAATGATCTCGTCACGGGTGAAGAGGAAACCTTTACAACATTAATCGCTCACTAAATTTGTATCGCAATACTTAAAACTTAAGAACTGCATTTCTTATTCACATCAATAAACTATAACTTAATATATGTTAGCTCTCATTAACTTCTTAAGGTTCTCCATGACTCTCTAACTTGCTAAAGGACTTTTATAACTAATTATGGTATGTTTATACCCAAAACTATTTTAAATGGTCGTTAAGTATAGAAGTTAGTCATTATAATAGGCTAGCTAAAGCTCTAATGTCCCTTTGACTAAGATTCAATTATCCCATATCTAGACATTTTGTTATTGAAATAATGAAATAGCCTAAAATTAAAATTGGAACAACTTATCTTAATTCAAGGCGTCGTGAAAATCACTACCTTAAGCTGGAAATTCCCCATCTATAGTGCAACAAGACAATAGGATCCGACTCTAGCATTAACGCCTTCTCCACCAGCTTTGGTGCATTCTAAAGGGTGGAGTAGGAACTATCTCCGAAAAGTAATAACAACAGAAGATAAAGAAGAGATGAGATGGGAAGAAGATGCGTGTGTATTAAGAACTATGCGGGTCTGTAGAAAAAACAAAACTATCCATCGACAGTGAATATATACTAGAAAAAATGAACGTTTGGGTATATTAATAACGATGATGAATGTTTGGGTATAATAATAACGATGATGGACGCTTGTGTATAATAAAGTATACTAATAATGATGATGGATGTTTGGGTATGACAATAACGATGGGAATTAAGGAATAAACGTTATTGTGTAATAAAAGTGGGGATCTTTATAGATTTTAGGTAACATTAGAACCATATGAATTAAACGAGTGGGTCCTAAAAAGTTAATTGCACAACAATGCCATACCACACCTTGCCGCAACGGAGCCGAACCAGGCGACACGTGCGCTTGCGTGCGTGTCTTATCCATACCCTCCTCAAGAGACTTGATTCAAAGTCTCATAAAACATTCTAGTATATAAACTAGGTGAAAATCCCTTAATCTTTTAATATGGCACACAAACTAAAGAAAGAAAGAGATGTTCCAAGAATTGGAACAATACCAATAATCCCCCACTTGGCCCAAAATGCCCTGGTCTTATGATTGCTTTAGAGAAATAGCCCAAATGCTCTCATAGGAGGGTGCTAGCCTCTCATAATCACGTAGGTGAGTCCATCAAGCGTGTACTGCTCATACCACCTAAACTTGGGCTATGGAACTCATTAAGGGTTAAACAATTCAACCTCATCAATCGTAGTAAACTTATGTTAGGGACGTAATTCTACAACTAAATATATCTCAGTATTATTCCATAAACAAAGTACAAGTAAGTAGTCATTGCATAACTTCATTTGACTCATTGAACTTGGTTTCTCAAGACAGGTGTCCATCACAAGGTTACGACACAATTGGGCTCAACCCCATCCCTTTAGCATGCTTTAAAACTAGTTTCCTACTCAAAGCTTTTGTAAATGGATATGCTAAGTTTCTCTCTGACTTGATATAGTCTAGAGAGATTACACCATATCTAATTAAAGTACAAACAATTTTATGTCTCAATATGATATGTCTACTTTTGTCATTATATGCCTTATTCTTGGCAATATGAATGGCAACTTGCAAATCACAATGAAGGAACACAGAAGGAATTGGTTTTTCCTAAAGTGGGATATCTGCTAAGAGATTCCTTAACCACTCAGCTTCCAGTCCTGCCAGTTCCAAAGCTATAAACTCTGCCTCCATTGTTGATCTCATAATACATGTTTGCTTGGATGATTTCCAAGACACAATAGCTCTTGCTAAGGTAAAAATATAACCATTGGTAAAGTGTATATCATCATTCTCCGAAACCAATTAGCATCAGAATACCCCTCAAATACAGGAGGATGACTACCAAAAGATAATTCATAATGCATAATACCTTTCAAATATCTCAACAAACGAATGAATGCATTCTAATGCTCTTGACTAGGATTATAAGTATACCTACTAAGTCTACTCACACATTATACAATATCAAGACAAGAATAATTTATCAAGAACATCACATCACTAAGAATTTTCGCATACTCAACTTGGTTTACACTGTCACTAAGATTTTTCTTTAAAGCAACACTAGCATCATAGAGAGTCTTGACTGGTTCAACATTATAGTAATCAAACTTCTTCCAAAAAATTTCAACATAATGAGTTTGATTCAATTTAAAACCATAGTCAGTCATATCAACTTTGACTCCCAAAATAAAATCCATAGGTCCAAGATTTTTCATATCAAAGGAAGACTTTAACAGATTCTTGATAGTATCAATGACAGATAAGCTAGTACAAAAAATAAGCATATTATCCACATAAAGAGTTATGATCACATAACCAATGACATCATATTTCACATAAATGCAAGAATCAGCATCACAAGAGGTGAAACCATGTTTACAAATCTCGCTTTCAAATTTCTCATGCCACTGTTTGGGAGCTTGTTTAAGTCCATACAAAGACTTAACCAACTTACACACCTTTTGTTCCTGACCAGGCAGTTTAAACCCTTTGGGCTGGATTATATAAACTTTCTCATCAAGATCACCATTCAAAAAAGCTATCTTAACATCCATTTGGTGCACATAAAGCTTAAATATTGAGGCAATAGCAAACAATATCCTTATAGATGCAATTTTAGTAACAGGAGAGTAAGTATAAAAAAGGTCCATTCCTTCCTTTTGTTTAAAGCCTTTATCACAAGTCTTGGCTTAAACCTCTCAAAGGTTCTTTCAAGTCTCAATTTCTTTTTGAAAATCCACTTACACTTCAAAGGCTCACACACTTGAGGTAGATCAACTAAAACTCAAGTTTTATTAGACATGATTGACTCTAACTCACTATCTATGACTTCTTTTCAAAAGGTAGCGTCCACAGATCTTATTGTTTCCTCATAAGTTTTGAGATCTTCCTTAATAATATAAGTCACCACAAAAACGTCATCTATCTCAGGTTTTTTCAATACAAAGCAAGTAATAAAGTTAAAACTAAAACCGATAGGTATTCTAGCCCTTTTGCTTCTTCTTAGTTTAACAATTTCCTTTTCCTTTATGTCATCGTTAGTAGAAGAACTAAGGACAGATTTTCTAGGAGCTTGCTACTGTGTCTAGTTTCTATTGCTTTTAATTGCTTTCGTATCTTGATTTTGATTACAAATCCTTGTATTTTGATTTAAATGTGAGATAAATTGAGTAGAAATGGTGTGAATATTGCATGAATGTTAATTGGATTATTTTATGAATTTTGCATATAGGTTGAAAGGAAAGTCACGTAAATTTTGCATGAAAAAAGAAATTTAAAAAATTTTAAAAAAAGAGAAAAGAAAAGTAGTGACACTTGTCACCACCTTAACAGTGGCGTGACTAACAATTATTTAATTAAATGTTAGTCATGCCACTGTTAAGGTGGTGACAAGTGTCACTACTTTTCTTTTCTCTTTTTTAAATTTATCTTTTCATACAAAATTTAATGTTAGTCACGGTGGTGACTTGGTATGTCACCACCATTCGTGACTAGTTACGGGGGTGACTTAACTAGTCACCCCTATGCAAATTCTTTGACACTAACTTTGAATCCAACACGTGCAAGTTGACAACGAAACAACCCTATAACCCTAAACCTAAAGTCGGTCTATAAATAGAAGAGGAAGGATGCAGAAAAGGGGGGCCAAAAGCTATATACAAAAACCCTACTGACACATTTTTCATTTTCAAACACTATAGACTTATTCGAGAGGAACAGAGAGATAGAGAGAGAAGAGAGAAACAAAGAAAGGAAACAGAGTGAGTTGGGAAGAAGAGCAAAACAACAGAGAGGTGGAAGCTTGGGAGAGGCCAAAAGCGAGAGCTGGAGCTAAATTCCATTCAACCTGAGTGAACATTCGTCTAGGGGAGAAGCTGAAGCAAAAGGCAAGAGCTAAAGCTGGAAACTTGAGAGGGACTGGAGATCTCCACAACTCTTCATCTAATAATGTGTTTGCCTATTCTGTTCCTCATTTGTTGCTTTGTTTCTTTCATTTTATTGTCTGTTATTAACTAACTTATACTCTTATTAGTTTAGTCGACTGCTATTTGTTTTCTTTTAATAGTCCATTCGGTATTCACTATTTTATTGTTGCTTTAATACTTTTGTTGGCAATAACATGTAATTAAAATGTTTAATGATGATGAATGTTATGATATCTGTGATGGGCTGATCTCTTTTCTTGAGAATTAATATAGCTATTTAACTGAATATGTATGATTGAGTTACGAATCTGTTGTCTTATTTATTGTTGTGGTTTCTGAACTGAATGAATGTAATATAATGACCAAACTTTGCATCATTTTAGTATTAAATGAAGATTCGAGAGATGAAGTTTAATACGGAGCGAGAAACTATGGATACTTAGGGTAAGAACTAGAAATATATTAAATTAAGTGGTAATTAGTAGTCGGGTTTTCATAATTAATTCGGATAATAACTTGTTGAATACGAAAGTTAGACTAGTTCATTATTCGAATCGATTTAGAACCCAACTATTAATTTTAGTAAGACAACAATCTAATCATTATTCTTTAATCTTGCATAGGAGATTAAATTAGTGAAATTAATTCTCAACAGTTTTTGCACTTCGATTAATCTATTTGTCTTTGCTCCCAATTGATTTTGTTTATTTTTCAATTTAGTTTCATAATTTTCCTTAAAAGCTTTCACTCAACAATCGGGATAAAATCTTTATGAATGCATTGTTTTTATTTTTATTTTTAATTCAAACTTAATTTAAGTTGACCAATTTCACCTCCGTGGGAGATTACCCTAGGTTATCAACTACAACTACCTTGTACACATGTAAGCAAGCCTAGGTCTTTTTAGAACTTTTTGGGCATAACACTTGCACACTCACTTTCATACGAAATATGTCATCAAAGAACACTAAATCTCTTGATTTCATAATTGGTCCATAAGTGCTAGATCCCTCTTCCTTAACCATAAATCTATAGGCAACACTATTAGAGGTATATCCCATAAAAATTGAATCAATGGTCCTAAGCCCAATTTTCTTCCTCTTAAGTTTAAGTAGAGAAATCTTAGCAAAGCACCCCCACACTTTTAAAAAACGTAGGTTAGATGGATAACCTTTCCAAATTTCACAAGAGGTTTGATCTGGTTTCTTATGAGGGACTCTGTTTAGAATATAACAAGTTGAAATAATAGCTTCTCCTACATAAAATCAGTTAAACTCGAGGACATCAACATTGCATTCATCATATCCTTAATTGTTTGATTTTTCCTCTCAGCTATTCCATTTTGTTAAGGTGTATCATGAATAATCCCAACTTTTCCACAATAATCAACAAAGAAATCAGTACTATACTCACCACCTTGATCAGACCTTAATCTCTTAATTTTCCTTTCCAACTAGTTTTCAACCTCAGCTTTGTACTCCATAAACATTTCTTCTGCATCACTTTTATTTTTCAATAAGTAAACTTTAGTAAATCGAAAACAATCATTTACAAAAGTAATATAAGATCTCATGCCTCATTTACTCACCAAATATGTGTGCACCAAGTTTTACAATTGTGACTCTCTCTCAATTACAGATTTAAAGGGTTTCTTATAGTGTTTAGCCTCAACATAAATTTGACAATTTTCTATTTCATTAGTGATCTGGTTAGGAAACAAGTTTAAGTTTTGCATCCTCTTAATTGATCTCATATTCACATGCCCAAGTTTAGAGTGTCATAAGTCTAGAGACTCAACAATATACGTAGAAGAAGTAGATGCATTCATTTCAACATCAAGTACAAATAAGCCCCTTTACAAAACCCTTTACCAACAAAGTTCTCATTCTTAGTAAGAACTAGCTTATCATAATCAAAGGTAAGTTTAACACTAGCTTTGTTAAGTACTGCACTAGAAATCAAGTTTCTACAAACATCAGGAACAAATAAAACATTTTCTAAAGCTAAAATTTTTCCAAAAGTGAGTTTGAGAGTGACCTTCCTAACTCCTTGGATAGGAACTTTGTTTAAGTTGCCCATGCACACGAATTCACCATTAGCAGCATCATTCAACTCCTTGAACAGGTCCTTGTTGGTGCAGATGTGTCATATGGCTCTTGTGTCAACGATCCACTCGACCAAGTTTCCAGCGTGGTTTACTTCGGACACCATAGTAGTAATGATCTCTTCTTCATTACCACCACCAGCTTCGGCCACTTTAGCTTGAGGCTTACCAAAATTCTTCTGGTTACCTTGTTGGTACCCCTTTTAGTTGCCTTTCTTGAACTATCTTGGTTTCTATCCTTGGCCTTCTTCTCATGGTTGATTCTAGTTTGGCAAAGAACAGCAGGATGACCTGGCTTGTGGCACCACCAATAGTCACCATCAATCCTTTTGCGTTTAAACTGACTACGCTTGTTGTTATTGAAAGACTTGTTATGTCCACCATTCTTATTGAAGTTACCTACATTTTTATGTTTAATAACATTAGCCTTAACAGTAGGAGCAGGTGTGAATGATTTGACCTTGTCCTATATACGGTTGGTATCTTCAATCTTTATATGCCCTGTTAACTCTTGTAGTTTCATGTCTT
This sequence comes from Erythroxylum guanchezii, assembly GCA_025629825.1. Classification (NCBI taxonomy): domain Eukaryota; kingdom Viridiplantae; phylum Streptophyta; class Magnoliopsida; order Malpighiales; family Erythroxylaceae; genus Erythroxylum; species Erythroxylum guanchezii. The sequence goes on along the minus strand of JAOTAX010000003.1, from coordinate 31,495,797 downwards.
TCTTCTTATGTCTCAACTGATTTTTATACTCATTTCATAAGGCAGGTAGTTTCTCAATAAAGACATTAGGTTGAAAAAGCTCACACATGTTCATACCCTCTGCAAGGATTTCGACAACTAGATTTTGATACTCATGTAATTGATCCATAATGGGCTTATCATCAACAACAATAAACTTTAACCACCTGGCAACTTTGTACCAGCATCATCAGTCCCATATTTAATTTCTAAGGCATCCCAAATTTCCTTGGTAGTTTTGTACTTGTAGTTGATATCAAATAATAGGTTTATGATATGGTTAAGCAACACTCCCCGAACGATATGGTTATCCTTAGTTGTCTTAGAGCTGGTCTTGTCATTAGGAAGATCTTGAAATAATACATAATCAATTTCGTATTGCTGAAAGTAAAACATAATTTTCTCAGACCATCGTTTAAAGTTTCTCCCATATGGAGGCTCTAATTTAGATAGGTCAGTTATAATCCTCTGGGCTACAGTGATAGGGGCAGAGCCTATGTGAGGAACGGAAAGGGCAGAACCTATGTTAGTCTCATTACAGACGACATAATGAATCCATAAATGGCAGCAAGAATAAATGGTATTACAAAACACGCAGCAATAAGAATAGAACAATATTCCAACTTATACCGAAATAAACACGCAGCAACACATTATTCCAAATTATATGAAAATTAACACACAACCAAAAAGTAACAATTTCTGACAAACAATAGCATGAACACATTCTTTCTGACTTAGATTGTTATTGAAATATTGAAATAGACCAAAATTAAAATTAGAACAGCTTATCTGAATTTAAGGCGTCGTGAAAATCAATGTCTTAAGGTGAAAATTCCCCCTTTACAGTGCAGCAGGATAACAGAATCTGACCCTAGGGTTAATGCCTTCTCCACCAGCTTCGATGCACTCCAAAGGGTGGAGTAGGAACTGTCTCCAAGAAGTAATAACAATAGAAGAACAAAGAAGAGATGAGATGGGAAGAAGATGCGTATGTATTAGGAGTTATTTGTATTTGTAGAAAAAACAAAACCATCCGTCAACAATGGATATATAATGGAAAAAATGAACGTTTGGGTATATTAATAATGATGATGAACGTTTGGGTATAATAGAGTATAATAATAACGATGATGGATGTTTGGGTATAACAATAACGATGGGAATTAAGGAATAAACGTTATTATGTAATAAAAGTAGGGATCTTTAGAGATTTTAGGTAACGTTAAAACCATATGAATTAAATAAGCAGTCCCAAAAATTTAAATGTCACCTACGCGACGATGCCATGCCACGCCTCACCTCAGCCAAGTCGGGCTGAGCGACATGCACGCGCGCATGTGTGTGGTATCCATATCCTTCTCAAGAGACTTGATTCAAAGTCTCACAAAACATTCTAGTATATAAAATAGGTGAAACTCCCTTACTCTTTCAATGATGGACACAAACAAAAGAAAAAAAAAGAGTCGTTCCAAGTTTTGGAACAACACCAACACATTTAACTTCCATTTTGTCTAAAATGCATCATATGTTTAACTAGCTAAATAAAATCGTTAATTTAATTAAATAAAATTATGTTTAATCAGTGAACATGTAACCAATGTATAGTGTTTTGAACAAATCTAACTATTTCTAATAATAAATAATACCTATTCAAGTTCTTTCAAAGATTTTAAATACAATTTCATTGAAAAAATTAATCTAAAATCATTTAAAAACTTTTTTAAATATTGTTTTAAGATAAAAAAAAGTTTTCTAAAGATCTTAGAATAAACTTTCTCTTGATTATGAAAAAATAGATATATTATGCTCTAAATGTAAATGATCTTGTAATAAAAATGACTCCTTAATTTATTGAACAAACCAATATAAGGTTATAAAAATATTATAATGATTTGTTATATATGAAATTGCTTCATTCTTCTTTTTTGTATTTTGATTCACTTAAATTGAGTTGCCTTAAAACTCTCTTGAATTGTATTTGGTACTCCACTTTATTGATTTGATATTTTGATCATTTTACTTTTTCATCATACTTGATCTCTCACATTTTCTAAAATCTTTAATAAATTTAAAATACTAATATTACTAAAAATAAAAATATTATTAGTAACATGTTTTATTATCATTAAAATTGTAGGTTATGATCTCACTTGACATAACAATACATTAGCATCATAATGATGTGGCATATTCGTATGGCATTATAATATGCACAATGTTATGTGTGTGTCAATGTGTTAACAGGGCATGTAATATGTCTTCTATATCACTACTATTAGATCTTTAAGTTTAAATGGTGAAATTGTGCAAATATTAGGGAGTCTTGACTGATGCTTAGCATATGAATTGACATAAAGATAGCATATTGATGATGACGCAAGGGGAAGACCTATAAGTAGGCAAGATGAAATGAGAAATGTCAATAAAATCTTGAGTGTAGGCAAGAGTTGGCATACTTTAGTGCGTGTTTACATAAATCTTTGTCGATGGGCAAGATTCAAATGTGAGACCAAAGATGATTACTATAATTAAGTCATGTGAAATTCGAGAATGTGCAAAGCCACATAATTTTAACAATTAATTCTGGTGTATATAAATTTATAAGATTTATTATATAGTGGTCGGGTCGGCCAAATGAGGCCCAACCTCAAGTCCAGATTTTGACAGCCCAGTAGTAAGAGGTCGTCTCCCATGCAAACACTAAGACTTACGTGAAGACCTAAACCTAATGGCAACCTACAGCGTATATAAGGTACAATTCTACCGAGATAGAGGTACGAGATTCAACCCTAGTTTCTTCTCTACTCTAGTAACCAATCTACTCACAGAATACTAACTTGAGCGTCGGAGTGTTTTTATCTGTTTTGCAGGTACTCATCATCCAAAACTACTCAGAATAATGGATCAAAACAACGACGTTCCAGTCCAGCAAAATCTGACTGAACCAGTTGGCGCCACCGTGGGGCCCGGCGTCAGGGCACCACGTCCAGAACTACGCAAGTCAGTCAGGTGGCTGCAGCCAACCCTGCTATTACCGCCGTCACTGCACTAGCACTGCAAAGGATGGCTTTGCTGTCACCTGCCATCCTCTCACCAGCACATCCCGACTCCCGCACACAGTCTTCACACCCGGATGATCGCCCACAGCCTCAAAATCAGAATCAAGAAGAGCAGAGCGTAGCCCTGGAGGATAACGCTGAAGCCAATTCCCATCTCCGCTCTCGGCATCCCCTGGATGCCGATCCCCCTGCACCGCAACAAACCCCTCTCACCCAGAGGCAGATAGAGGAAGCGGCCGAGCTCGTGATCCGTCAAATCCTGCGATCTAACCTGGGACAATAGCAAGCCCCCGCTCGACAGCTGGATGCGATGGCCGATCGTCACCCTGCGGAAGCCTCAGGAAAAGTTGTGGACGACCGAATCAATCCGGTTAGGAATCCCTACATGGGCCGAGCGCCCGCGCAATACAGCTCCCCCCTCATTCCAGAGATCCTGGATAGCCTTTCGTTGGTCGGCACCAAAATACCGACCCCTGAAAAATACACTGGCAAAACCGATCCCTTGGATTACTTGCAGCATTTTCAATCAATGATGAATCTACACTGTGTCCCAGACGCCATTCAATGTAAGGC
>JAOTAX010000003.1:31471316-31492044 GCA_025629825.1 Erythroxylum guanchezii | reverse complement strand
CAAGAAATCATACTATATTTTCTCATTTAATTCCATTTAAATAAATCAAATCTCCAAGAAAAGTTCGGGGTCCAACATTGTGTGTCCTTCTTGGTCTTAAATAGCCACTTGCAACTGACATGCCTGTAATGTTGAGGTAAATTAACAAGCTCCCATACCTTATTATACCTCATAGACTGCATCTAGTCCTTCATTGCTTCCCACCACATATCTGTATGAGGTCCAAAAATGACGTCTGTAAAAGTCACTGGATCCACAACATGTCCTATGTATAGTTTTGTTCACCTAAATAGACTATGTAATCTGATGAGATAGTCGGTTACCTCTCTCTGGTGGATCTGTGCAACTGCATAGGCTTTTGTACCTCAAAAACCACTTCCTGAATAGGAATAGGTTCCTGTGCTTGCGTAGGCACAGTACTCGAGCCTTCATCCAACGGAACTGATTGTATGAGAGGCGGATACACAATAATTGTAGTATCCGTCCTACTATCTTCTGGAGGATGTGAGGATCCTCCCTCATTATAGACATTGTATTCTAGAAACTTCGTCGTCTGTGATTCAAATATTCTGGCTCCTCCCTCTCTACAGTAAAATTTGTAGCCCTTAGAGTTGTTGGAATAACCACTAAATAGCAACGAGTTAAACAAAATTGTAATTTACTCTCATAAAGATTATATAACCTTACCTCAGCAGGGCAACCCCACACACAAATGTGTGCAAGGCTTGGCTTCCAGGCCTTCTAGAGTTCAAAAGGCATCTTTGATACTGATTTGCTTAGGACTTTGTTCAAAATATACAATGCCGTCTCGATGGCTTCACCCCAAAGGTTTTCGGGTAGGTTATTCCTACTCTGCATTGACCTCATCATGTCTTTTAGGGTGTGATTATGCCTTTCGACCACACCATTTTGCTCAGGACTACCTAGCATAGTAAACTGAGCCACTACTCCAACCGATTCCAAATACTTGGCAAAGGAACCTTTTTCTTTTCCTGCGACCCTATGTTTGCCATAATATTCCCCTCCTCTATCAGATTTGACAATATTTATTGATTTTTCCAGCTGGTTTTTAACTTCGGTCTTAAAGATCTTGAACTTATCAAGAACTTCAGACTTCTCTTTAAGTAAGAACACATAACCACAGTAGGAATAATCATCTTTAAACTTTATTTGAGAATTTTAAAAATAAAAAATCTTAATGAGAGTGTCTATCGTACTTTCCCGAATACCGAATGTACCGCACGAGACATAAAACTTTAAATGTCTCTCTTATGTGCAATTCGGAGTACGAAAATGCACTCAAAATTAGCTTAAAAAAGCTTTAAAAACTTTTTCAGAATCTAATTACCAACGTAATAAATCCAAAAAAATTGGAAAACCACTTAAAAAATTCCTCGAACCCTGAAACTGACCCAAAAGGACCCGAGGTACCCTTATGAGAATTTTGAAAATTTCCCTTTCTTTTTTAAAATCACTGTAGCAGAGTTTGTACGGCTGATGTGGCGCGCCACGTCAATATACTTAGCGCGGGACCGTGCATTTAGCGCGGGGCCGTGCGTGCGTGTCACGCGCTACCCACGCATAGACGCGGGCCTACTGTACGGCGTGTGCATTGCATGCTCTGACACGTTGTCCGATCCTAGCGTTCCACGTGTCGAGTCGAATGCAACGTGTGCCATGCACTCACCGTCAATTCCACGCTCATGGGAGTGCACACCGCGTGCGCTGCGCACGTCACAAGCGTCCGCCAGAGTGTGGTGCACTTGGCGGCACACGATTGGCGCGTGCAACTCACGCGCCAACCATACAGTCCATACCGCCGCTCCTCAATCACTGTAGCAATGTCGGGCGCGTGCAACGTCGCCCTCTGATGGGGAGGGCAATTTTCGGAGTCTCAGGATGCCCTTTTTTACTCCATTGACCATTTTTCATAGCTAGCCTTATGTATACTACTTTTATAAAATTATATACGTTAAAAAAAACAAAAAATGAATCAAAAACTGAAGAAAACCATATTGAATGGAAATAAAAAAATCTTCATTTCTGTCAATCCGATCACGTAACTGCTCTGATACCACGTGTAATACATTGTACAGACCCTATTACATATCCAGGATCATACATTAAAGGGTAAAAACGAAGGAAATGAGGAATACCTGATTTCGGTTCCATTCCAAGTTCTGAAGCAGTTTTTGATGCCGAAACAAGCTCTGACCTTCCTGGATAGTTGAAGAAGTTGTTTATTGACACTCGGTTTAGGCTTTTCTACAGTTTTCTCAATAGGCAAGCTCTCTTAACGAGTCAAAGAACCGTATGCTTACGATTGATATGAGCAACAACAGGAGACTTTAACCTTTATATAACTTTTATATCGGACTTTTCCATCATAAGGCCGATATGGACCGGGTTCATACTAAAAGGGATCCATTTTTTACCCAGACTTTGACCCATTAATCTAGATCATTTATTGGGTTATTTTATTACTCTTAATTGGATCAAATTACGTAACTTAACTGATAATTTATTAAAAGTCAAAATTACAATTAATAGTTGTTTACTTAATAGAAAAAGACAAAATTGTCCGTAAGGACAAAAATGTCTAACAATTTGATCATTAAATTTTTGTAAACTTATATAAAGACATTATTTGTAGTTCATTTTAATGTCTTGTACATTTAATCCAACAAACTTACTCAACGATCACATTGATCACATTGTTAGATGTCAACTCTTGAGTATTTTAAAGAGTCAATGGTGAGAATTCGAATTGAAGCCAACCACCCCTTGTTCCTACTAGCATTAATTCCTAATTACATAAAACAAGATGGTCATTAAGGTTAACTCGTCATCTTATTCAAGTTACGATTTCTGTTGGACTATGTCTTAGATAATCAACTGATGTGCCAAAAGTAGCAAAAGCTGACACGTTAAACACAGACTTCATTCATTTTTAGAAGACCAAAAGGATTAAGCCGCTAGGAACTTGAAAGAACCAACATTTACAGGGCCGCATAAGGCCGTCCAGTCCTCTTACGGCCCTCTTCTTTGCCTTCCTCCATCTTTACAGATTTAAGGTTCTGACAAATCCATCAGGAGAAAAAAAAAAGAAAAGACCGCAGGTCTGTTCGAGTATCAAGCTATTAGCTATCTCTATCGGGCCACAAAAAGACTTTTGATTTAGTTTGCAAAAAGTGTGAACTGATTTATTTGGTTTGAATTATTGTTTTATTTAATAAAAAAATGTCTCAGGCCAGGACAAAGTCATTGTTGTGTTTTTTGCTTGTAAGAAACTCTCGGAGATTGGAAAGAGAGTACCTTTATGTCCATAACTAATGGAATATACCTGGAAAATTGGAACCGAGAGGTTAATGTCAGCTTTTGTGCATAGCACGTAACAATTTGGAAGCATTCCTTATCTCGTGCAACGCTCTCTATTTATCATTATCCTCCTTTTAAATATCCCATCAAGCATCATCTTTATCGTCTCCTTCTCTGCTAAGCTTTGTATATTACGTTCCATATCCAACTTCATCAACCAGACTTGATCTTCACAAACACTAAGGTAGTTCTACTTGCTGTACTTGGTTTGCAAATGTTTGCTTTGTCCTGTTCTAATTGGTTTCTGAATGTATAGGCAGAGAAAGAGAGGGCTGGTGTTAGCAAGCCATTCCCATAGGAAAGATGGAAGCTTTGTTTATGGGTTAACAAGTTTTTGTGTGTCTTGTTGGGTATGGTATGTAATTCGTATTTCATTAGAGATTCTCCAACGGGGTTATGTAGAAATTCCAGCTTTGAGATGAAAATGTTTTGCTTTTCTCATCTCATGAAGTTGCTGATGCCAGTTTAAAGATTTTATCTTTATGCTTTGAATGCATGGAACCAACCACTGATAAAAATTTCCAAAGATAAAGTTCTGATGCTTCAATTGGTTACAGGAATATATTCCTGTCTCGAAGTACTCTTTTGCTGGTTGATTGTTCAAGCTCGTCCAACCTTCTTGACAAGTTGCCTAATGTGCTTCCTAAAACTGCAATATGTAATATGTTCGGCAAGACAGGTTTATCTAAGAACCTTGCTATGATTTTAGACGAGGGAGTCATAGCAAGGTTAAAAATTAACACATGATTATATGTATAACAGATAGGAGCCAGAAAATAGAAGCACAAGAAAGTGTCAGAAAAATTCTCGTGTTGTTTGGGTTCCTGATACCAGTGAAAAGGAAATCACTTGATACTGAAACACCCAGTTGATTGACAATTCCTTCTTATGTAATCGACCTAATGTCAGCAAAATGCGTAATTCTCTTTCATTTTCTAGGATGGTTGCTGGAATCTGTCATTTGGAGGATAATGTGATTCTGAACACTATTAGCCTTTGATTCATCTGCACCATCTTCTGGGCAAGATGGGATATGTACCATTTCTAGTTGGAGAGTTGCTTAAGAATCTTGGCAAAAGTTTATGACGGAACAAAATCCAAACAAAAAAACTTTTTCCTTCACTTAAAGAAACTCTCTTTTCTTTTTCTTGTTGTCATTTTATCATCTTTTCTAAACTTTTTGACATTTTTAGCGTGAGATATTGGCGGAATATATGCACTGGTGGCTCTCATTTCTTTGGAGCCGTGTTGAACCTGCTTTTGGATTCCTCTGCTTTGCATCGTGACTCAACTGAGAATGCCGACAGATTAGTATAATGAAGCAGCGATGTAGCTGCACTAGTACCAAGGAATTGCTGTAGCATAACCATCAGTTTCCACTAAATTATCTGGAAAATATACCAATTATGGAGCTTTTATTTTAATTTGAAGTCAATCAGTTTCTTCTCTCTTCTCTTCACAAAGAAAAAATCCATTTTGTTGTCAAATTGTTAAGGTTTAAATTGTCTATGGAACTTGAGCTAACCAATAGCAAGTACAAATCTTTACGTGAGCATCACTAGATTCTTTATAGATAACACTTTTCTGTATGTTTCTTTTGATCATGAAGTCTAATGGGAACAATATAAAAGAAGAGAGGATATCGGCTTGTGATTGCACTGATAATGGCAGGGCCTGAGTTTCAAGCCGAAATTACTGACAACAGCAACTTTGTGACAACCTTAGCATCTCAAGGAGTTAATTTCCTTCTATCTGGTGAAGGACAGGTACTCCTCTAAGAAACCTTTCCCTTGTGTGATTTTTACAAAAAATGTCTCTTCTATTTGACGGGTACTCATTTTACTTTCTAATGTTCTGTGGTTTTATTATCCATTAGCTCTTAACTTTGGTATACAATCTTCGTTTGAGAACTTCTACAACAATGATCTCCCATAATATGTTGCTAATCTATATATGTACATATGCATATATCGATTCTTCGCACTTCGCAAAACCGAAACTCAGACTGCAAAAGCAATTGAAGCTAATATTTTCTATCTGCAGGTACCCTTGTCTTCCTGTGATGGGAAGATCATTTGCCTCTTATTCTCCGCAAACTGGTGTAGACCATGTAAAACTTTTCTTCCCCAGCTTTTGCAACTTTATAACAGCTTATTAAGCGAAGATAAAAGGGTTGATATTATCTTCATCTCCTTTGACCGTGATGAGAATGGTTTCAAGGACCACTACAAGTGCATGCCATGGCTTGCAGTTCCATTTGATCCAGTCTTACATAAACGATTAAGTGACATGTGTCGCATTGACCACATACCATCACTTATCTCACTAAGTTCAGATGGAATACCGGTAACTGAGGATCTCATTAAGCTGATTGAAGACTATGGCCCTGAAGCTTTTCCTTTCACTAGGAAGAGAAGGGAGGAACTAAAGATCATGGATGAAGCAATGCGTGAAGGAGGAAGTATTGAAAAACTTTTAATGCATGAAGGGCGAAATTACCTAGTAGATAGAGATGCTAAAAAGGTATCTACTCCGTTGTAATTTAGAATATGGGCAAAAACTTGACATTTTTTTGTGAACTTACTGCAGATATTAATATCACAACTCGTTGGTAAGACGATTGGCCTTTACTTTGGTGCATACTGGTGCCCTCCTAGTCGTGCCTTCACTACCCAACTTATAGAAGCTTACAATGAGCTCATAGCTACTACTAATCAATGCTTTGAGCTTATTTTGGTTTCTACTGATCGGGACCTTAAAGAATTTGTCATCAACCTAAGTACCATGCCATGGCTTGCAATTCCATATGAGGACAGAATGCGCCAAGACCTCTGTAGGATTTTTGACGTTAAAGGAATACCAGGCCTGGTCATAATTGGACAGGATGGGAAAACCATAACCTTGGAAGGAAAAGCCATGATATCTTTGTATGGTGCCAAGGCCTTCCCATTTACAGAGTCAAGGATTGCAGATATAAAAGCAGCCTTGAAAAAGGAAGGTGATGCATTGCCCCAGCAGGTTAAGGATGTAAAGCATGAACATGTACTAAAGTTGGACATGGCAAAAGCATTTATATGCGACTACTGCAGAAGGCAAGGCAGATTCTGGGCCTTCTCTTGTGAAGTGTGTGATTATGACCTTCATCCAACATGTATAGAAGAGACATCTTAATAATGCTTAAAGGGAAGCAATCAGTAATATATAGACATTCAAGTGTAACCATAAACCATATACAGTAAGAGAAAACTTGTTTGTCAACATTAATCTGAGCCTTGAGAGCATTATTTGAGCAAATATCTTCAACTTAAGCATTCGTAATTTGTGCTGTGCTCATGGAAGCTGGTTTCTGAAGGAAAAGAACAGAGAACCCATGTTTGTAACTCCGTGTGAATTTGTAAAACCACAATGCTAATGCATTTCAACTAGATTTCCTTCTTGGCTTATACGGAAACTGTTTGCATCTGATTAAATAAAATTTCCAGCCAATTATCAACCCTTGTTTTCTCAAGGTGGATCATTTTCTAAGTGATAATGTTCATAAACTTTTAGAATTACATTAGTTTCTAGATAATTTAGAAAGACGATAAAAGTACTTGTCTAAACAAATAAAGATAACTAAAAATAGGCCAAAGTGAAGATAGGGATGGCAAAAATGCTAATGCACATAGTAGTTGGGGGGTCAAATGCCTGAATGACCGTAAAGTATGGAGCTCTTTATCTAAGAGAGGAAGAGATGTTTGTGTGGAGAGATTTATGAGGGCTCACTAGTTTGAAACAATCAAATAAAGTTACGGAAATGCTAAAAACAAGCTAATTCAGAGAGGTGCAACCATAGTCTTCCTTGCTTCAGACCAAAAAGAACCAACTTAGAAAAAATTGGAGAACAAAAAGGTCTGTGCTTTTCCTCTCTCTTGTCCTCGTGAGAGAGACCGGGAGATCCAAAAAAGAATACCCATGTCCCATTTTGCGACAAGCTTTCATTCCTAGTATGCATTTCCCTATTCTATGACCGGCTTCCGTATCAAAAGAAACAACAATCTGTAAAAGTTTTGATTTTGTGGAAAAGTTCAGGGGTGTATAGAGATGTGGATGCCAAGATCACAAACAGATAGAAGAGAAGGAGGAAACGGATTGGTGGCAGTGGCAATAGACAAAGATAAAAACAGCCAAAATGCGCTGAAATGGGCTACCGATCATCTTCTGCAGAGAGGCCAGACAATCATTCTCATCCACGTTAAGCTCAAACCAGCTCTCTCGGCCTCTCCTTCCATTGCCACACTAAGTAAGCCTCACCAATGGAAGACATCAAACACGTGTACATATGCAAAAAAAAAAAAAAGAAAGAAAGGATGCATGCATGGAAGATGGAACAAAATGACCTTAACTATCACATTTTCAACGAATCATAATGCTTATCTACTTTCTTTACCCCTTTAGTATCTAAAGGAAGAATATTTATTGCTTGGATCATTCTAACAGAGTTTGTGATCATAAATCTCTCAACTTGCATTTGTATATGTTGTTTCTGTGCAGGGATGAACCAAGCTGCTGATTCTAATGCCTTAAATGCTTTAGTATGCAAGGAACCTGATTCACAGACCAAGGAGTTATTCCTTCCATTCCGTTGCTTTTGCACACGAAAAGATGTATGTGGGCAAGATACAAATTTTCTTATTTTCGTTCACTGGATCTGGAAAACACCTGCTCTGCAACTTCCCTGTTTATCTGCACCAATTCATTATTGAAGAATGCAAACTATCAAATACATTATTTTCTTCCACATTCAGTAGATGTTATCTGATTATGGTGGTTGTCAAGGGCACGTAGGTAGTGCAGTCTCTAATTATTCTGAAATATTTTGGCATCAGATTCAATGCAAGGATATTGTACTGGAAGACACAGATGTAGGAAGAGCATTAATCGAATACGTAACCCACGCAGCAATTGAGGTCTTATTACTTGGTGCCTCTGCAAAAACAGGCCTATTTAGGTATGCACCTTTCTTGATTCTTGACAGATCAACTGCAACAAACTCAATCCAACCATTATTAAATAATTAAACAATCCAACAAGGGAAGAATACTTTAGAAGCTTTCATTCTGTGAAATAAAATGCAGTGGTTAGTACACAACACATAGGAAAATTTATTTTAGCGCCCTTGAAGAATATCGGGCTCCTGCTTCATTATCTCATTGTACTGATCAATCAATGTAAGATATCCGAGATTACTTAACAATGCAAAGTTTCATGTCAGTAGATTCAAGACCACAGACATCCCTGGCACAGTATCAAAGGGGGCACCAGACTTTTGTACAGTATATGTAATATCCAAAGGTAAGATTCAGTCCATGAGATCTGCTTCACGTCCTGCACCATCTGTATCACCACTGATTAACCAGCTTCCTAATCAACAACAACCAAGCCCAAAACCAGCTCCTAAGGAAGTGCCTGTTCCCCAGACTCCTAATAGAAGAGGTTAGATGCTCATTTTTCTTATCTGCATTTCTTACTTGTTCTTTTATTTTCTAAGTGGATTGTGTCAATGACATCAGTGACTAAATGGTAAAGATGATATCTGTTCTTGCAGTAGGGCCAAAGACACCTACTGAGCAACCACAAAGATCAACTGAAGAGACTGAATTCTTCAGGTAAGAAGTAATTCATAAAACCTGTATTACTCTCTAGAGTTTAGACTCGGGACATATTTGTTGATAGTTGAAACTATTGGTTACAATGTGTAAATATCTGATACCATAGAACTACATACATGTAACCTGCTTTTTCTTTTAACAAACATTTAGAACAAGAAAGATGCAATCTACTGGCTATACACTACTATATCAATGAGCCGGAGAGGACTAACTTAAGACAATGTGACTAAAATCAGGTCGCCATTCACTAGAAGAGGTCCAAACGGAAAGTCCTATGGTGAACTGCCTGCACCACCAGACAATGATATTTCCTTTGTCAGCTCAGGCAGACCTAGTATTGACCGAATTTTCCCGTCAATCTACGACAACCAAGAAACAGCAGGAGTAGGGTATGGTGGTGGTGGTGGTGGTGGCCGTGGCTCCAGACATTCAAACTTTTCAGACATGGACTTCGACTCTAATTTTGAAACAATTCAGTATGGAAGAAGATCCGTGGATGTCACCTCTCCATCCGACTTATCAATGGAAAGCGATAGATTGTCATCAGCATCACAGACAATGGTGAGAATGTGCAGCCATTAGCTGGACAATATTTGCAGATACTATAGAGCATCCGGTCCTCTTAACATCTATACTCGTAGATATGCACCTAATCATTATTAACCAATAAACATATGGGAATAAAAGGTTATAACCATCTTTTGGATAAGTAGCAAGGAACGACGAGGAGCTTATCCACTTCCGTTCAAATCCTGAAGGGATTATGGTTATGAAGAATTGCATATCGACTTAAGAGTGGTTCTGTATGAACCACAAGAGAAAATGGAATGAGAGCTAAAACGAAGAAAATGTAAATAGTAGATAATGTCTAGCTGCATTCAGTTAGACTGAGCTTGGTAATGATCTTTTATATTGGTTAAATTCTCTCGTCATTCCCAAAGTAAGCAATATTTCAGCACATTCTGCATCTGCACATCATTTATTTAGATATGTATTCCTAACGCTTATAACTCAAAAAGAAAACAAAAAGATGCAGGATGATGTGGAAGCTGAAATGAAGAGACTAAAACTGGAGCTCAAGCAAACCATGGAAATGTACAGCACAGCCTGCAAGGAAGCACTTACAGCAAAACAGAAGGTATGTTAAAATGCATCTTCTTTATACTTTTGAGATCTCAATCAGTTTTCTTAGACCATCTGCATTTAGGCAAAGGAGCTACAAGTATGGAAAATGGAAGAGGAGCGAAGATTGGAAGAGGCAAGACTAGCTGAGGAAACTGCTATGGCAATTGTAGAGAAGGAGAAAGCCAAGTCGAGAGCAGCCATTGAAGCAGCTGAAGCAGCTCAGAGACTTGCAGAACTGGAAGCACAAAAAAGAATCAATGCTGAAATGAAAGCACTGAAAGAAGCAGAAGAGAAGAGAAAGGCACTTGATGCTTTGGCAAGTTCAGATGTCAGGTACCGGAAGTATGCAATTGAGGATATTGAAGCTGCAACAGAATATTTTTCGGACTCCCTCAAGATCGGGGAAGGGGGTTATGGACCTGTCTACAAGTGTTATCTCGAGCATACTCCAGTGGCAATCAAGGCTTTGCGTCCTGATGCTCAACAGGGAAGGTCCCAATTTCAGCAAGAGGTATGTGACTTGTGAAAATAAGTCTCAGTCGAACAAGTTTCTGATACTTTTAGTAGTTCTTAGAATGATTTTCAAGGTTGAAAATGAAATGGGTGGACATTCAAAAGCTACACTATGTGGGTTTGTCCATTTGTTCCTCGTTCAGGATCATGGACAAGACCTTAGAGAGAACCATGAGAAGAAAGAAAGTAAATAGCTCACAAGGATCAAAAGTCTAAAATATGTATACCTATCAAAATTAGGATATGTACTAACGAATTCTTTAGGTCTATGTCATATGCAACCAACTATGACCCCACATTCAACCTCTTCATAACATTATCGGGAAACCATACATATGTTCTTGACTTATTAGTTTGTTTATTGCTTTGTAGGTTGAGGTGCTGAGTTGCATTAGACACCCAAACATGGTTCTCCTCCTGGGAGCTTGTCCGGAGTATGGATGTTTAGTATATGAATACATGGCTAATGGAAGTTTGGAAGATCGTCTATTCCGACGTGGTAATACTCCACCTCTATCTTGGCAAATGAGGTTCAGAATTGCAGCTGAAATTGGAACTGGTTTGCTTTTTCTTCACCAAACTAAACCAGAGCCACTTGTGCACCGGGATCTAAAACCTGCAAACATTTTGCTCGACCGAAACTACGTGAGCAAGATCAGTGATGTGGGCTTGGCTAGGCTAGTCCCACCATCTGTTGCTGACAGTGTGACACAATATCGGATGACGTCAGCTGCTGGCACTTTCTGCTACATAGATCCAGAGTACCAGCAGACAGGAATGCTTGGTATCAAGTCTGACATATACTCTTTGGGGATCATTTTTCTTCAAATACTAACAGGGAAGCCGCCAATGGGATTGACTCACTTCGTTGAAAGGGCCATTGAAAAGGACAGGATAGCCGATATGCTGGATCCAACAGTGCCTGATTGGCCAATGGAAGAAGCCAAGTGCTTTGCAGAGTTGGCACTCAAGTGTGCAGAGTTAAGGCGCAAAGACAGACCAGACCTTGGCAAGGTTATCTTGCCAGAACTCAACAGATTGAGAGCTTTAGCTGACAAATCTATAACTCACTCATTGTCGACAGGAAGTCCAAATCGCTCTGCACATGATAGCCAAGTTTCCGTACAGCTAGTAAGTTGACAAATGCAGTAGTCGAAACCAAAAAGACCTTGAATTTTCAAAGCAAAATGGCATAAATTGCACAAGAGAACCAAAAGAAAAAAGCTTTATGCAGACTTTGGGCAAGATATACTGAAAGGACAAATCATGGACAAAATGTTGATCCTTGAACTTTGACTTATATCCTTGCTTTATTTCCTTTTTACCAGATGAACTTAAGACCTTCTCCATCGACTTTTTTGCAGAGTAAATCTTCTTTGCCATACTCTCATGAAAGAACAAGAAGCTCCACAACGAGTCAATAAAGGGCCGAAGTTATACTTGATTAGCCAGGGTATCTATCACGAGAACTATGAGGAATTCATGATTCTATGATTAGCACAGCCCATGTACAAAAAGTCTTTTTAACTTTCGAACCTGTACAGATAATCTAGATAAGGCCACAAGGTTATTGCCATGTAGTTTCACTTGAAGGTCGAAATCCTAAAAGATGCCAATTTTGTCATTGCCCATCTCAGCAAAAAGAGGAAGAAGATGATTGAGCATGCCAAGAAAATGGATAGACAGGTTCTTAGATTCGACTTCACATTTCTAGCTATATGACATGGTAGCAGACAGATTCTGAAACACAATTGACGTCAATATTTTATTTTCTGTGAAGGTCTGTATCATTTGGACAATTGAAAGAAATATACTAAAAATCTTTCCATTAGTGTCAGGATGTGCTATTTCCAGATGAAAGAAACAGTTTTGGGGGTTGGCTTGCCTCCTTTCTTGGTAACACTTAACACAGGATTGTAGGAAGTCCTTATCAGCATTTGATTCCAAGGAGAAGAATGGTTTAAATACCAAGGAAGTGACAATGGAAATTTGACGTAATCTGACAGGTTAAGTCATTTATAATAGCTGGTGATCAACTTATAGACACCATGTGATGTCCCATGTAGTAGTAACCTTCCTTCCAAAGGTAACAACTATTATCTTAGTCATAAAAGGTAGAGAGTCTCGAAAGGGGTGACCAGATTGGTAAAAGGAAAATTCCTTAATAGTCTTCTTTGTACCAAGTCATTATTTTGAATCTTAAAAAGAGTCTCCAAGCTTTATGTAATGGAGCAAACCACACATTTTATAAATTTTTTAAAACTAATCTAGTTGATGAAATTGTTCGGGATGGAATTGAGTCGTTAAATAATTTATTTAAGAGTTAATTATAAAAATTGCCTCCCGATATGTCTTGCCCGTTTCTCTCTCTCTTTCTAACGGTGCAAGTTTAGTTATGTTTTCGTGCATGTTTTTGTATTACTAGTTTTCGCGCTTTCTGTTTCGTTTGTCGTTGGTTGTTTTTTCTTGGTTTGTCATGGAACCTGAGTTTCAATGGCTGTCTATCCACGAGAAAGAAGACACTGAACTAGTGATTAAGGCTTCGGATATAGAAGGGAGTTGTATCGATTACAACCTGAGTTTGTTAGGTCGATTCTTGGGCGAACGGAATGTAAACTTTGAGGCCATGGAAAGGACCCTTCTCAATCTATGGCGTCCTATCAAAGGCTGTTCGATTAAACCTTTCGGGTTTCAGTTTTTTCATGTGGTTGATCTTCGGAAAATGTTGGCCGGAGGACCATGGAGTTTTAACAATTGTATTCTGTTGGTTCATCAGATGAGAGAGGGTGAGAATCTGGAGGAGGTTGAGTTTCGATTTGCTGATTTTTGGGTTCGAGTGCATGATCTCCTGCCTGGATTTGCTTCAGAATCTTTAGCGATAAACTTGGGCAACATTATGGGTTCATTTCTGGATTATGATATGGGAAACAAGCGAAACTCCATTGTTCAATATATACGCTTTCGAGCTCGCATAAACATAGCTGAACCGCTTATGAGGACCAAGTGAATTCGTAAGGAGGGGGCTGATTTTTTTGACATCTCTTTTAGTTATGAAAGGATCCCTCTCATATGCTATCTGTGTGGCATTGTCGGGCATAGTGAGTCTAGTTGTGTTAAATTTACTGAGCTGCTGGAGGAGAATATCAAAAGGGAATGGTCGGAGGAGATCCGTTCGGAGGTTCATGATCAGCTTAGATTCCGTGCAAATCAGTGGCGACGTGATCTCGCTTTTCACGCACAGTTTGATAGCAGGTCCACAAATCATGGGAATCATTATCCGATTATGGCAAAATCAAAGCATAACGGAGTAATGGATAATTATGACTCTCATTATAGAAACTTCCAATTTGCGCCAACTGTCGCCCTTTCTACGCCCGTACACCGTGCTGCTGAACCAGAAACGCCTTGCACTGACTCGGAGTTTGCTGCTGTCCATAAGGGAAAGGAAGACAACGTTATGATCGTTGATGAAGTCAAAAAATGTCCCCTTGAATGTGGCTACATTGGTACTAATCTCGATGAGCTAAAATGTGGTAGATACTCAGCTTCTTCAAATGCAACCTCTAGTTCTACTGATTTATCAATGGCCGGTCTCGTTCAAGAGACCCGCCGATCGCCATGAATTGTATTGCTTGGAACTGCCGGGGCTTGGGCAACCCACATGCAGTGAATGCTCTGAAAGACATTGTTAAGGTTAATAAGCCTCATGTTCTTTTTCTTAGTGAAACTCTGGTTAGTTCCCGTAGGATGGACGACTTACGTATTTTATTGAAGTTTGATTGTTGTTTTTTTGTTGATCGGAATGATCGTAGTGGGGGTCTCACGCTCCTCTGGAACAATACTAGCAATGCTAATGTTTTGGATTACTCGAGTAATCATATCGATATGGAAATTGTTCAGTCTAATGATTTTAAATGGAGATTCACTGGCTTTTATGGCTTCCCGGAATCCTATAGGAAGCGAAGTAGCTAGGAACTACTTAAGGCTCTATCTCATCGCTATACGTTACCTTGGGTTTGCATGGTAGATTTCAATAATCTTCTCTCCGTTAATGACAAATTTGGTGGTCGGGATTACCCTTCTTCGCTAATGGAGGGGTTTCGCTCATGTATTGCCGATTGTCAGTTAATCGAAGTCCCTCTTGTGGGCTTTGGCTTCACCTGGGAACGGGGTAGGGGTTCGGATTCTCTGGTTTTGGAACGTTTGGATAGGGCTTTTGTCACTGCGGATTGGCTTAATTCCTTTCCTTGCTACAAACTTTTTAATTTGGTAAAGCTCTTATTCCGATCATAACCCAATTAAACTCTTCGCAAGTGCTGTGTTTCCGGTGAAAAGAGTCCACCGGTTTAAGTTTGAGAATAAATGGTTGCTTGACAACGGCTTTCTGGAGGTTGTGTCCTGTGCTTGGTCTCAGGATAGTAATGTAGGTGTAATGGACAAAATTTCTGCCTGTAGTGCGGCTTTAACTGATTGGCAGCACTCTCAGGACCATAATTTTACATATCGGATCGCTATTTTAAAGAAAAGAATCGACGTGGCCCGTCAGGCTAAAGTGGATGATGTGCTTATAGTGAGGATTAAATTTGAGCTCTCGACACTCCTTGCTCAGGAGGCCATTTACTGGAAACAAAGGTCCAAAATTTTCTGGCTTAAGTATGGGGAAGCAAACTCTAGATTTTTTCACGCTCAGGCCTCACGAAGAAAGCGGGTTAATCACATTGAGTTTTTGGAGGATGATCACGGAAACGCTGTGTCGGATATGGATACTATGTGCTCGATTGTATTGGATTATTTCAATGGTCTTTTCGCAGCTCCCTTATCCGCACCGAACACTGCCGAGTTTGATTGTATTTCTCCGGTAGTAACGGCTAACGATAATTCTTCTCTCTTGGCCCCCTTTACTATGGATGAGTTTAAAACGACCATTTTTGACATGCACCCCGAAAAAGCACCTGGCCCTGACAGTATGAACCCTGCTTTTTTCCAAAAATGTTGGGATACGGTAGGCGCGGACATTTTTTCTCAAAGTTGCCGGTGGTTAGAGAATGGTGTTTCCCCCGCCTCGCTGAACAACACTACTATTGTCCTCATTCCGAAGAAGGATAAACCTAGTAGTATGAAGGACTTAAGGCCTATCGCTCTCTGCAATGTGATTTATAAAATCATCTCCAAGGTTCTTGCCAACAGACTCAAGGTCTTTCTTCCTCAAATTATCTCCCCTTTGCAATCAGCATTTGTCCCAGGAAGACTTATATCCGATAATATTATGGTTGCTTTTGAGATTATTCACTACATGAAGAATAAAGGGAGGGGCTCTAATGGTGATGTAGCGTTTAAGATTGATATCAGCAAGGCATACGACAGAGTCGACTGGGGTTATCTTGAATTTGTCCTGATAAAATTGGGGTTTGATGTTCGATGGGTTAAGTGGATCTTGCTTTGCGTTTCTACCGTTCAGTATTCGGTTGTGTTTAATGGCCAAACCGTGGGCCCTATTACCCCTCATCGCGGTCTTTGACAGGGAGACCCACTCAGTCCCCATCTTTTTATTTTATGTGCTGAAGGGTTATCTGCTCTTTTAAGGACGGCTGAGTCTCGAGGGGAGATACATGGCATCACCATTTGCAGAGGAGCACCCAGTGTTTCGCATATGTTCTTTGCTGATGACAGCTTCTTCTTCTTTAAAGCCTCGTCGACGGAGTGTCGCAATGTTAAGCGGATTCTCGCCACGTATGAGAGAGCGTCGGGTCAAGCGATTAATTATCAAAAACCGGGGGTCATGTTTAGCTCAAATACGAAGGAGGAGGTGAAGCAGGATGTGAAGTTGATTTTGGAGGTTTCGACTCCAATTGACCATGGCCGGTACCTGGGTCTCCCTTCTCTAATTGGGAGAAATAAAAAGCAAAATTTTGCTTTTCCAAAGGATCGGCTTAGCAAACGTATTCACAGCTGGAAAAATCGTCTGCTTTCCAAGCCAGGTAAGGAGATCGTCCTCAAGACTATCGCTCAAGCTCTCCCTACGTTTTGTATGAGTGTATTCCTTCTCCCTAAAGGTATCTGTGAAGATTTACACAACATGATGAACTCTTATTAGTGGGGGTCTTCCTCAGGCAGTCGATCTAAAATTCACTGGGCCAAATAGGAACAGCTATGTACTCTGAAGAAGTTGGGCGGTGTGGGATTTCGTGATTTACATTGTTTTAATCTTGCGATGCTTTGTAAGCAGGGTTGGCGTTTCTTGTCTCATCCGACTTCGCTGCCGAGCAAGTTGTTTAAAGCAAGGTACTTTCCGGATTGTAATTTCCTTCATGCTAGAGAAGTCGGAACCCTAGTTTTATTTAGAGGAGCATTTTCTCGGCTCAACAGTCGTTGGGTAGAGGAGCTCGGTGGAGAGTGAGATATGAAAATTCAATCTTAGTTTTTAACGATCCATGGTTGAATTGCGAAGAGGGTTTCTTTGTGCGTTTTGCTCCATTGACAGGTACGGAGAACTTGAAGGTTAGTGAGTTTTTTAATTCCAATAAATCGGGATAGGATTATTCGTTTGTTAATGGCATTTTAGCTCCAGCTGATGCTCTGCAAGTGTTCAAAATCCATATTTCACCATCTCTGCCTTCTGATCGTTTCTGCTAGCATTTTACTAGGGACGGTTTGTATAGTGTTAAATCGGGGTATAGGATTGCAACTGGACAGTTCTCTTCTATCCCTGCATATTTGATTGATGGACATTGGAATTCTCTCTGGAATGCTCAGCTTTCCCCAAAAGTTAAGGACTTCCTCTGGAGGGTCTTGCGTGATTTTGTGCCTTGTAAACAGAGACTTTCAGCTAGGGGTGTCTCTCTTGATACTTCTTGCAACAAATGTGGTCGTGTTGAATCTCTGGATCAAGTGCTGCTCACTTGCCCCTTTGCTCGACGAGTGTGGACTACTGCAGGTATCACAATACAGGGTGAAGACATTAAAAGCTGTATCTTTTCGGTGTTAGTTGGTAAGAATTCTTCTTTGGGCCATCGGATTTCTGTGATTTGTTGGAGCCTTTGATTCCATCGAAATTTGTTGTGTTGGGAGCAGAAGGATACTTTTCCGAATGCCATTATATCTTTTGCCGATGAGTTTCTTGCGAATTGGAAAAAGGACACCGGTGCTTTTGGCCAGATACAATTTAATGGCAACACCCCTGCTTGTGTTCATTCTTGGTGTAAGCCTGATGTGGGATGGTTGAAATGTAATGTTGATGCTTCAGTCTCGATAGGAGAAAATTGCTCGGGGTTTGGGGTTGTTCTCAGGGACGATCATGGTCAGTTTATAAGGGCTCTATCGGGTCACATTCCTGGTTGTGTGGATGCTTATCTTGCTGAAGCTATTTCCATCAAAGAAGCTCTGGCTTGGCTTAAGGATCAATGCCTGGATCGGATTATCATTGAGTCGGATTGTTTAGATGCAATTAATCATATTAATAACTCTTCCAGCAATCTGCTAGAGGTTGGTACAGTGTTGGCTGAATGTCTCTCTTTTAAAAATAACTTCCAGTTTTTGTCCTTCCATTGGACTTCTCGGAATGCTAATAAGGCTGCTCATACGTTAGCAAGGGTGGCTTTATTTCATGCAGACCGGTTTGAGTGGGATTCTATCCCACGTAGTATTGTTTCTGTTCTGTCTCTTAATTGTCCGTCGCTTGTTATCAATTCAGAAGAGGTTCTAGGTTAAGGTGTTATAGGGTAAAGCCTATTGGTTTTGGGTTTAGATGCTTCTCCTGGTTTGATGTTTTCGTTTATTGAATGAATTTGCTTTCATTAAAAAAAAAGAGTTAATTATAAAAAATCACAAATTTTACTCAATTATAAACTAAATTTAAAAAATGGTAATTAAATATTCAAACTTTCAATTTTTTTCAGTTCTAATCCGAGATTAGTATTTCTGTTAACGTTACTAATGAGGCTTGCTATATAAGACCAAAACCTTAAACACTTAGACACGTCATACTTAATTAAGTTTAATTAAACTATGTCATTTTTTAATTGAAATTCCTAAATCAAATTCACAACTTAAATTGTTAAAAATGAAAACTCTAAATCACTTCGTAAAGAAAAAAGGTCTAGAGTGACAAATTAAGATTTCATTCAGATTGTTAGAATTGTGTTGTTTGTTATCTTATCATCTTGCACTAGCTTTGTAGAGTATCATTGTTGCCTTGCATTGATAGACTTTGACTTAAGAATTCCAATCCCAAAAATAATAACTTTAGGCTAAAATTGAAAAAATTTGGAAAGTTAATTATTTAATTTTCACTTTGTAAGTTCGAACTATAATTTTAAAATTGAGCAAAGTTTGAGATTTTTTTTAATTGAAACCTTTATTTAATATGCATAATTTACAGATTTTTATATAGACTTAAATTTAACAATTATATGTATCTTTTTGTCAAAAAGAAGACATATGCTGGAAGTGATTGCAATTAGTAAGTCAATGGAGTTACCATCTACATAGTCTTATGCACATAGGGCATACACACGTAATATGATATGGAATATACAAAATATGATATGTAAGCTTGAAAATTGCATCATGTCTACTTAGGATTAATCTTCACTTTTCAATGTGACGCAATTTACACTTACCCTTCCTGAAAGTTTTCTAACAACAAACACCAAGTAGATAAATTCCTGAAGCAAATCACGAATCCTTTACAACAATTGAATTAGAGGGCATAATTAAAGCATACATCATTTAACTTTGACCAGACCGCAGAAACGGTAATTAGAAAATGTAATACATTTTCGGCATGCAACTCTTTATCACAGACAGAATACAGCATACACCAAAACTTACTTAAATCGAAGTTGAACTCACAACTCGAGGAATGGTGGGGATAAATAGCAGAAAACAAACTAAAAAAGAAGGATAAAAGAAGGTGATAACTCCCAGGACAAGGAAAAGTTGCCAGGGTATCCAGAAGAAAACAAAATTATGTTAAAAGGCCCTTCCATCAACAGTAATAGATGAGATGGTGACCTGAAGAACTATTTGGATATCCTTCGTACAGTGTTTGGGAACCACCAAAGCTCAATCCCATGGAACCATGTTGTCCAGTAAGCTGAGCAAGAGCTTGACCAGAAAGGCCAGATGCAGCAGCCTGGCTTAATGCAAGTTGTCGTTGATAAGCCAATAAATCAGCTGCAGAGTAGCCCTGGTTCATGCCAGAAGACTGCAGGATCTGGTATGGTTGAGCTGGAGGTGGTAATGGATTTGAAGCTGTTCCCGGGGGAGTTGGCTTGCTACCCCATGAGCACTACAAAAAATACATGAACATATGCGAAATGTTGGCAAGAAATTGGTTTGCATAATAGGAAGCAACTTGTAGAAAAACTAAATAGCTTATGTTAACAGCAAAACAAGATGTTTTTCATGCAAGATCAAGCATTAGATGTATGAACTGGCATCAAAATCCAATAACAGCATTATAGTGACAAAAAGATAGTGCGTGAAATTCTGATTATTCTCACTATTAGGAATATACAGATTTGAATGTTATGAGAAAGGCAAAAAGATGTCTGACCTTCATGGGCTTTCCATGTACTATTTTCCCGTTGGCTATCTGAATTGCAGAGGCTGCTTCTTCATGGCTATTGTATCTAACAAATCCAAAACCCTTATCTCTCTGGATGCGCACCTCCTCAATCACCCCAGTCCCAATAGCATGAAAGAGACAGTGAAGCTCAGCTTGAGTTACCTGATGGGCAAACCAAATTGTCAAGAAAAAGGACAGATTTGGCGCGGTCTCTCATTTTAATGATGAAACAAACATCTTAATGTGGAGTTATAAGGAAGCACACAACAAACAACTTGCATTGATTATGGAAAAAATTGGATAACTAAAGTGGAGCAGACAATAACAAAGCTAGTATTACATTGGACTTGAATATGCATCATGTTTTCTATTCAGGGTGATCATAGTATAATTTTACCTAGATGCTATATAGAAGGTATTATTATAGTATAGCTTAACTTTCAAAACAACCAATCTGTCATCACAGGCAGTGAAAATTTTGGTCATATTTGAG
>JAOTAX010000003.1:31449475-31463525 GCA_025629825.1 Erythroxylum guanchezii | reverse complement strand
AATTTTAATTCAAAATGGTATGAATACTCACAGTTGTCGACCATGCAGTGTCATTATTGCAAGAGCTGCTGATGACCGATCATGGTAATCCACAAAACCATATGACGACTGCAATTATAGAGAAAAGATCAATCATCAAACAAGTGCATAATAGTAAATATTTTGGTATGGATATGTTGAATCATATTTGCAACTGCATAACTGAAGTTTCTCTGTTTTGGTCTGCATATGTTTCTAGAAACAGGGTGGTTGACCAAGGGTATCAACTATGATTGGGAAATTGCATGATTCAGACATCAATATCATATATTTATAGAAGTGACATTTAAGAAAAGTTGATTCCTTATTGAATACGAATAGAATGACATTCGCTTCAAATTGAGTGCGTTAAAACCGTTAGAGAAATTAAGCACAGATTGAAATTAAAACCTGCACAAGGTTTTCTTAACCAAAACCTATTAATTGAACAGAAAGTGATTTCCAGAAGAAAAAATATGCACTTTCCATCAGAGAGAGAAGGAAAGAGAATCACATTGAATAAACATCATAATGCAAAAAAAGGAATTTACAATTTGATCTCTAAGACAGGTTATTTTCAAATCATACTTTATAATCAGTCTTAGAATTGCTGTCCTGCACAAGGATTTTTATTAGACCAATAATATGATTAACAAGAAGTTATACGGACATCTCTCTCAAAGGATCTAAACATCACATGACAATGAAGACAGACAGAAACCCAATAAAACAGCATTTATTCATGAAAACAAATAAGAAAACTGAAAGATGGAAGACAGCAACACTTTAGTAGTGTCCTAATCAAACCTTATCCTTTCTGATCAACTTGCATCCTGCCACAGGACCAGCAGTCTGGAAAACTTCAGCAAGGAGTTTCTCAGTGACATTTACATGAATATTTCCTACATAGCTAAAATTTATCAAGTTATTAGATCATCCGTGTGTGAAAAAACGAATCCAAACATATATGAGAAAAATGAGGTATGCAACACTAAATGGAACTTTTTCATCTTTGTTAGAAGCCAGACTTCCATCAGCAGAAAGAAAACTATGTTGTACAAATATATTCAAAGTATAAACATGAATGAGAACTCCAGAAGAAACAAAATAAGGAAACAAATGAAATTGTTCTTACACACTACGGCACGTAGTTGAATCAAAACCAGGAGGCAGATTTCCACTAGGAATCGGCTCCATCTGCAGAAAATAGAATCAGAACACGAACAAAAGAAAAGATAATATATAAGAGTCCCAAAACAACAAAAAAATTAATCAAAAAGAATTTCAACGAGAAGAGCAAAAGAAAATTGCAATCTAGACACAAAAAAAGCAGTAACAAACAAAATGCATCTTTCGAATTAGAAGGACAAAAACCAGTAACAACATAATGCATCTTTTGAATTAGAAATCTTTCTAATTCTTCCTCATCGCCACTTTCATTCTCTGCAGTTACTGGTACGTTTTCCTTCAATCATAGGGTTATCTTCCGTCACTTTTGATTTTCCCTTTCTTCTATTTTCAACATTCAAAAGTAACATAAGGATTTAATAAACTTGAAAGCTGGATATTAACTTTCAATCGACAATAAAATTCCACCGAGTGAACTGACATTTTCAAAAAGAAAAAAAAAATCAAAACTTTGCCCAACCCAAAAGAATTATAATAAAAAGTAATGAAAACAAAAGATTGACATAACGAAAAGGAAAAACTGATAATAGAATTAGAAAATCACTTGAGACATGGCTGCAGCAATTACTCCAGGATGGTACATCTGTTGCTGCTGCTGTTGTTGTAGCAATGCTTGTTGCATCAGTAGAGCCTGCTGTTGCTGTTGTCTCATTCTCTGCTGCATTTCCAATAATCTTTTCCTTTTCTATTTATTTCTTTATTTCTATATTATCAAGATACTAATCACATGAATTCCCTGTTAGATTGTGGAATGATTTAGAAACCAAATATAAATAAAAAAAAGGAAAAAGGAACAATCGTTGCATCAACGAGAACAACGTAAAACCGAAAGAAAAACTAGATCATAACTCGTTCCTTTTTTCCTTTTCGATTAGCATTATTCCCAATACATCAAAGAAAGACAAAAAAACACGTTTCTCATTCGCTTTCTTCGAAGAAGAAAAGAGCAAACGAAATCTCATAAACGCCGACGATTTCTTTCGAAGAATCAAAACTCCTAAGAAGAACAACAATAACGTAAGTAAAACACGAAGGATCAAAAGAAACAGAATCAAGAGCACCTGAGTTGCTGCAAGATTAGAATTGCAGAATTCGAACACTGAGAGTCTCTATCTCTCTCTCTAGTCTCAAACGTGCGTGGATTATGAAGATTTGTTTTACCTTTTTTATTTTAATTTTCTTTTCAATTTTCAGCCAAAAACTAGAATGGGCTTGTACGGGTTGGTTTCCTCTTCAAAGGCCCAATAAGCCCAAATAAAATTTATTCTTGTAAATATTTTCATTTTTTATTCCTGGCCTGAATTTAGCATCCAGGAGGGATGCGATCGCCAGTCCCATCAATTTTTTTAAAACTAAATGTAAAAAATAATATCTTTTTTAAATTAAGTCCAAGTTTAAGCTTAGATTTATTTACAGTTCTTTAGAATAATTGACCCTCGGGTTGATCTGAACTTTGGCCTAACCCATAAATCGGCCTATTGAAAATACCAGAATATGGGCTCATGGGTCAATCTATTATTATCCATAAAATTTAGATAAGTAATTTTTACAAGAAATACTCTTTCTTAATTTTAATAAAAATAAAATATAATTAAATAGGGGATTTACAGAATAATTAATCAATTAATTATCCTCTTTCACAAATCCCAACAGAACAAATCACATGACACTATACCCCTTTTGTGAGAATTACAAAAGAATCACTTCCCCAGTCCATGTCTTTGCCTTCCAAAAATGAATGTGTCAAAGCAAAAGTCATCAGGATACCCCTGCAACTCCTCCCTACAAGGCGGCGGCCGTGGCCTCCACGGCTTCTTCAACCTTCACTTCTCTCTTCGGTCGGCCGCTTTGCCGTACGTTTTTACCGGACAAAAGCTCCAGTGCCTTCTCCATGGTTACATCCTCTGCCTTCATATTCTGCAAAAT
The DNA here is from genome assembly GCA_025629825.1 of Erythroxylum guanchezii. Taxonomy (NCBI): domain Eukaryota; kingdom Viridiplantae; phylum Streptophyta; class Magnoliopsida; order Malpighiales; family Erythroxylaceae; genus Erythroxylum; species Erythroxylum guanchezii. The sequence goes on along the minus strand of JAOTAX010000003.1, from coordinate 31,460,393 downwards.
TCACTCATTTGTAGTACCAGAAGCTGCATTCTGAATATGATTGGAAGAGAATGGCTAAACAAGAAAGTACCTTAGGAACTGAAGCTATGGTGCGTCTATGTCTAATGGAAAACCCAACCCTGGCTAGTTTTATTACCACAGGATGACCATCCTTTGGATGGTTACCCTAGGTGCACATCCAAGAACATGTTAATTCAACAGAAACAGAATATAGAATGTAAAACAGAACAAAGTACATTGAGATTGACAAATATACCAACGTAAGAGGATAACGTAGCAACTCGATAGCGTCTTCGAGTGTAATAGCATCCACGGCTTTGATCTGTAAACAGCATTTTCATCCACTGTTAGTGCATTGCTGCTCCTGAAAGCAAATTGACCTGAACCAACTTACTGTTAACCAAAAGAGAGAAAGGAGTGAGAGACATTCTTTTAACATACATGGGAAACAGAGGCTCTTTTAGGTGTGTAACCCTTCCTGTCTTCACCAAGCTGAACGTAGAATCCATAAGGGCCACTCTTCAGAAGAATCTAAAACGGAAGAAGAAAGGTTTGATGACATTTAATGCCAACAAAACTTGTCACTGAATGAACAAGTACTTCACAGCTGAAAGGCTACATCAGACGAAAAGAATGTAGAATGAAAGAAACCTTTTCATTAGAAGCCGGATGGAGACCTAGTATTTTCGGTTCCTCGACTGATTTATTGCCTCGAGGAACTTCTTCTTCTTCCTCATCACCATATAATGACTTAGCAATGTACCTGCAGTTTTATCAAGAATAATCAGAACCAAAAACAACATTCCACAATGCAAATAAATTATTTAGTTTTAATACAGAAAATGAAAGGAATCTAACTGAAAGTATGAACAAGAGAGAGAGGGAGAGAGAGACAGAATATTCATTTCACTTCCATAGCAGATCATGGTCATAAAAGTGAAGAAGATTGAATGTCTTGTACTTGTAACTTTAGTTGAATGAAAATAAGAAAACATCCATCTAAATATAAGGCATAAAAGAGAAATATATCAATGTTCAAACTCACTTGCACTTTGGATGCTGATCACAGCCTATAAAATAGCCCGCACCGAACCTACTTACTTTGAAGATCAAGGTGCCCTCCATACAACTGAGAGAAAGGAAAATCAAACAAGACTTATGGACAGGAAAAAAAAGAAAAAAAGAAAAACATAATAGACAGAACTTTTTGTCATATGAACTTGAATATGTATGTAACAAAAGAACAATAATTAGAATATGTCGCACAGGACAAAACCAGGTCATCGTTGACACTGAATTCGGGATTTATGGTTATGGGATAAAAATGTCGGAAACCTACAACTACATGGAGTGTTGGTGTATATATGCTACCTTGGGCATGTCCTATTGTGATCAGGAAGTGAACCAAACAAAAAATCACCAAATGTCTTCTCCAGCATCTTCTCTACCTAAAAGGAAAATTTTGACAAAGAATGATCGAATATCAATGACTACAATTAAGGTAATATAATAAACCAGGGAACAAGAACTTTAAGAAAACAAAATATTCTAGTTCCTTCTACAGTTTTTATCTGCAATTACAGTTGGTTTTCTGTGGAAAAGTGAAAACAATAAAGGTATCTGCGGTGACAAGAAAAAGAGTGAAATTACAGAATTAGGAACCGGTAACAACAGGCATATTCCATCAACTAGAAAAGTGCAAAACTAACCTTTCCTTTTTCTCCAAGAAAGTAAGTGGACAATTTTGAAATTCACGACATATAGCTTAGCTTTTGGTCTTCGTGAATAATGGAATATTTTTCAATCAAAGCTTTTTTAGAATGTCTTAGGTAAAAGTTCTTAGTAAGAGTGATGTTAAAAGTTTTTAAGCGATAACATTGTGGAAAGCTTAAAGATGGAAAGGAAGCTACCTGATGGATATGGATGCTTTCAGCACGTTTACAATGTGAACTGAATCTTTCCCAGTAATCTCTTAGAAGGCCCTTCCATTCAGTTGAGCCCGCAGAAACATTATCAAGCTGTAGAAAGATAGATAAAGAGGAATTCTATAACTACCAGAAAACAAAAGGAGATCTAAAGAAACAACAAAAGAGAAAGAGGAAGGGCTGAGAACACAGAAACAAATAAAATATATTGGAAAGGTAAACAATTAATAAAGCAGCTGAAAGGAAGGAAAAAACTTCTTTCTTGATTGATCAAACAGTATTATCATTTTCGATAGAGGTATAAAGCTCTCAAATAGGAAAGTGGAACATCAGAATGCAAATTCATAAAATCACCTCACTCTCCATATCTGCCGTAAAGCTGTACTCTGTGACCTCTGTAAAATGGTGAGAGAGAAAGGCTGACACCTATTCAACCAAAAAGACGCAAGTAAAAGAGGTTACTTAGGAGTAGCAAATAATCAAACGATACAAAAGTAATCCATTCCCTTTTTTATCCTTTCTGGTATTCTTTTCCTTTTCTCTCATTTTGAGGTGATGTAACATAAAAAGGGAGCAATTTTCAATCACATGTGATTAGTAGATCACAAAATTAATCCAGGATAAACCCGGATAAACTTGAAGGAGTAATAGAAGGTGCTTCTTTAACAAATCACTAGTACATTGTACTTTTTCACTCAATGTGACCATTAGTGTCCACATCAAGTTATTCAAATTTTTAATGTTTACTTTGTTAGACATATCTACGTCAGGTTATAAAATCCCTGAGGCTCTCTAAAGCTTACGACCTTTAGTCATACTGGATAGAAAGATGTCTTTGTAATGGCTAGTATTGCAATTAGTAACTGGTTAATTTGAAAGATAAAGACCGACATTCTAAGCAATTAGTACTCGGTTAATTTGATAGATAAAGACCCACATTCTAACATTACACTTTGGATAAAAAGAACATTTTGTGATCGGCTTCAAAGTACATCCAACTGTTTATTTACCCAAATTAATTTAATTTAGGTCTTTCATCAGGGACTAATAGAAATGCAGAATAAAGGAAAATTAAATTGTAGCATGCAACATACCATACGACCTCGAAATTCTGGATATAGTACACGGTTTTTTACCGTGACATAGTTTCTATCCTGAGACATGAAAACAGAAAAGAACAGAAATCACCAATTAAAATGCGAGAACGTTGTACAAATGAAAAACATGTCATGGACTAGAGGAAGGTTTTGTTAACAAGGAACATGTATCATAAAGAAAAGATGAAATTCAGCTGCATGAAGTACCTGCAGAACTTTCAAAGTGCTGGCATAAGTCGATGGTCTTCCAATCCCAAGTTCTTCCAGCTTCTTAACCTGTTACATACATCAATTGACAAGGTAAGACGAACATCATATTTTGTAACAAATTAGCAGAAAGGAAAACTGTCCAGACATAATTGCAGTTAGGTACCAATGATCCCTCGGAGTAGCGTGAAGGTGGCTGAGTAAAGTGCTGCATGAGTTCCACATCACTAAGATGTAGTGGATCCCCTGACTACAAACAGGAAAGTTAGACAAGCTACAAGCCAATGCACACCCATCAAAGAAGCCAAGATAGTTCAACAAAAGCAGAAGCTATTTCAAAACTAAGAGGAAGGTGGATATGCTAGACATAAGCAACATGAAGGGTAGCATTCTGTCATAAATCCTTGGAAACCACCTAATCTTCACAATTCTAATGAGAATGGCACAATCCTCTATTTCGTTACATGTAAGCAATAACCATCATAGTTGAGAATACTACCTTTAGAATATTGAGAATTTCAAAAGACCTCTGACGCTCATTCAATTCGTTCTCCCTGGTTCTTATTGCCACAGCTTCAGTGTCCTGAAGAACATACGATCATGTAATATAATCCATCTTCATGATATTGACATGTGTTCAAGAAGGGAAATACTACAAGAAACAATTAAAAAACATCAAATATGCAAGTCTGCCATCATACCTCATAAGCTGCCTGGTATCCGAGAAAATCAATTTTTGAGGATGTAGATCTGAAAACAATCAAATTCCCAGCATCTCCAACGTCAACTTGCACCTATTTGGACCAGGACAGTGTCACATAAAGCATAGATGACCAGAAATCCGATGCATAAAATTACCAAGATAAAAGAAGAATGGACAAAGTCTAGAAGAAGAGTTTTCCTGGCTAAAACCATGTTTAATGTGTAAGAATAAATACACAAGCTTGAATTGACAAGCCATAAGAGAAGTCACTGAAGAAGTCGACAGACGTAATAAAATGAATGAACATGATTGTGAACAACTGGAAGCTCATCAAGCATTATTGCTAGCGATGATGCAGATTCAATGGCACAGCATACAAGCATGATACCAGAATGCCACAGATCTGAAAAAAATAATATCAATGACCTAAAAAGGAATAGCAAGAACAAATAATTAGGTAACATAGATGAAGACGAGAGCATAAGCCACACTGATCCACAAAGAAAGTATCTGCATAAGCCTACTCATTGTAGCTCGAATCAGATACAGAGAGAGAAGTTCTTCATTTGCTATTAACATGATCATTTATATCCCAACCTGTTCAATCATAACAGGTTCCATTTGGCATGCCATTGTTCGAGACCAGATAAGAGTGTATAACTTCAAGGCATCTTCATCAAGTACTTTGGCCAGCATTGCTACAAGTAAAATCGATCCAACAGTTTTTGGACTTTACAAGGCCATCTATAAGTTTATATGAAAACATATGTAATATCTTTCAGTATCAGTAACTTACATGGCAATAAATGAATATTAGTAGGTCTAATTGCCTCATGGGCCTCTTGAGCATTTTTCACTTTTTTAAAATACTTCCGGACATTCCCTGATGTGAATTCTGTACCATATCTGCACAAGAGTAATTCCCATAAGCAATCAGAAAGACTGCATACCATATAAAGACTTCCGGGGAGTCCCTGATGTGAAAATAGGATGGCGATGAAATGAACCAACGACATTTACTAGTTCAGATCTCTTTGGCAAGCTAGTTTCCCCAGTCCAAATGCTCTGGTTTAAGCTACTATTAAATTGAGTCCGCTTGGGATTTATAATTAGAACTTAGGTCTAATGTTAAAAAGAAAGAAAGATGGGGAGAAATCATGGTAAAAGTAGAAGAAAACAAGGGTTCATGTAGAACTAAGAGACAGAAGGAGGAAACAGAAACTCGAATTTTGTTAAATTATGAGAAGCACCTTTCAATGACCTTAGTGTGTATATCTTTAACAGCTTCGTCAGATATCTGCAAGGGAGACCCAGAAAAGAAAGGTAAAGAGTCAGATAGAAAACCATTAAGGAATCCAAGTTAACCTATAAGAAATCTTGAAGCATTTGCCTACTTATTTATTGAAATCACAAAGCAATAAGAGGTTGATGCTAATTGAACTAGAGATACAGGGTAAATTGTGATTAATAAGCTTCCTCTGAAAGTTTTAGGCTCATATTTGTGACCAACTTTATTTTGACATTTAATTTACATTATTATTACTTTCTCATCATTATGAGACAGTAGAAAGAATATTGGCTAATCTCAATAAATTAATCATTTGCATATATGTCATTCGTGACAAAATTTCTCATTTAGTCTGAAATATGTTCCATCAATTGTTATACTTCAGGCAACCTTTCTAAATCTACATCACATGATAAAAAAAAGTAAAACATATTATAATCAAAGTGTACACAGAATTAATGCAGAGAGTAAATTTTTATGCAGAGAGTCAATTTTTAAGACCAAAGTTTTGGACTTAGTCACATGCTTGCTACTATTTTCCAGCATTCTATCAAAAACTGGCACCAGACTATGGTCACCAGCAAGTTGAAGAAATTCTTTTTTCAATATAGTATGAAATGCAAGAAAATATGCGATGAGTAGTAGCAAACAGTAAACCACAATTACATCACAAATAACTAGACAAACTGAATGGAAGATCAAAAGCAAACATAAAAGAGTCCAGCCACATAGCAGCTTGTTGTCCATAAGAATATCAAGTGACAGGGTAATGCAGGGGATGTCAATTCACCTGAAGTGATACTCACATGTAGTCCATCAGTTCTGTGATATGTTATCAGACCAATTGCTTTCCCATCTGATAATTGAACCCCTTCATAAAGTTTTTGTGCAAGCTGTATCCATAACATTAATTCAAAAAAAAAAAACTGAAGTCAATGACTATTTCAACAACTACAGACAAATAAATATATGGTTTCAAAAGTCTAACTGTTAGGTCAAGCTGCGGTAAATGGAAAACAGAAATGTTTTTTCCTAGCATTAATATCACCTCCAGAATTGTGACCAAAGACAAAAAGAACATGGATTACTAAAAGTTTCCTTGTGCTTCCAATTTCAATCAGACATAGTAATAGTTCACATTTTAAACGCCAGTAAGCAATAGAATAACTCATTGTACATGGACACTGAAGATTGATCTATAGATGGACTGAGCAAGATCAGAAACCAGAAATTCAAAGCAGTGATCTTGTTCCCTGTAGTTTCTCAGTAGGTATATAATCTATAATGTGGAAAGATAACTAAGTGATGCACAGCATGGCTCCCAAATTGCAAGATTTCAATAAACAGCACAAAGGAGCATTTACAATCAAGCAGAACCATAGAAAGTTTAAAATCCAGTAACAAAGTTGCCAGAAATATAGATCCCTCTCCTGGCTAGTAACACTTTATCCTGAAAAAAAGGCACCTTACTATTGCCAAACCATGAAATGCAGTTCCCTTCATCAACACAAGTCCCATGATTATCAAAATTTCAACCCCTCTAATCCTAAAATACTAGCACTAACACTAGTAATTACTGATAATGGCTCAGTTTGTCAGAGTACTTGGTCAGCTGGAGGATATTCATATAACTCCAATATACATGGGTTCCCATGCCACATTCATATCTATAGCCCATAGGATACATCACAGCCCCATCTTCGTTAAAGATCAAAGCATTATAACTAAAAAAATACCAACAACTTTAAATACAGTGATACTTTGCTTCGCAAGGTAGTTGAGGAGTAAAAGTCATCAAACCTTCATTGTGTATGTCGAGCTAAAATGCAATTTGTTTGCTGCATCCTGCTGGAGTGTTGACGTTATATATGGAGTTGGAGGATTTTTCCTTACTTTGCTTTTCTTAGTCCCAACAACTTCAAAGTTTGCAGCATCAATCTTCTCTTCAATAACCTTTGCCATTTCATTAGAGTTAATCGAGAACTGACTTAACTTTTTAGAATCAAAATGAGTCAAGTGTGCAGTCACTACTTGACTCCATTCCTTTTTTCTTAACTGAGCTTCAATAGTCCAGTACTCCTGTGGTTTAAATTCATCAATCTCCATTTCTCTGTCACATATAAGAGATAGTGCAGCAGATTGGACACGCCCAGCTGACTGGCAACCTGGTAATTTCCTCCATAACAATGGAGAAATACTAAATCCGATCAAATAATCAAGAGCTCGACGCGCAAGGTAAGCATGAACCAAGTTTACATCAATTTCTCTTGGAGATTGTAGAGCATTTTTGATAGACGTTTCAGTGATTTCATGAAAGACAACTCTTGCTACAGTAACATCTTGTTGTAAGGCATCTTGTTGTCTCAACATCTCAATAATATGCCAAGCAATGGCCTCTCCTTCACGATCAGGATCTGATGCCAGGATAAGATTTTCTGCTCTGGAAAACAAGTTAAAAATTAATGATAGGACTAAATCTTGCAGCTAAAGAAAAGAAAAGGCAATACAAGCGAAGAAATTGTAGAGCCTTGCAACAGTGCATAAAATGTTGATGACATAGATATATACAGAAACGAATTAGCAGTTAATCACGCTACATAGCCTCATTGGCATAGTTCAAGTTGACTGATGAATCCAAATGAACGGAACAGAGAGCAGACCCGCTTAATGCAACCTTCATGCTCTTAAGATGAGTCCAAGCGGGGGAAGGAACTTCCCAGACCATGCTAAAGTCATCATTTGGCCGTACAGATCCAGATCTCGCAGCCAAATCTCTTACATGACCATAGCTAGCCAAAACTTCATACCTATCACCTAGGTACCCTTGAATAACCTTTGCCTTGGTAGCAGACTCAACCACTACAACTGCTTTTCCAGTCGGGGGGTACAGCGGCTTTAAGGTCCCTTGTCCCACATTCTTCAATTTCCCAATCTGTTGAGGTTCAAGTTTCCCAGATGATCCATTAACTGATTCCAGAGACCTAACCTTTTTACCAGACTTGCCACTTCGCTTCTTGGTTTGAATTTCTTTTAAAGAAACACCATTAGGTACTTCATCAAGTGTGCTCCCAGTTGATTTCTTCTGAAAAACTAGAGTGTTAGCTAAAAAAATCAATCATGAAAATGACTGTACCCTTATTCATCTACAGATTACTGGCTGCTAACCTCCTGTGTCAGACTCTGCCCATTTCTGCTGGTAGTTGCCCTCTTTGATTTAGAAGTACTTCTGGAGGATTTGGCAACTGCGTCAGCTGCTGAAGTAATAGAGTCGGGCTGCAATTTGTTACTTTTTCCTTTTTTTGATTGCTTCTTCGTCCTTCCTTTGGGCTTAGAATTTGATTTAACATCGGTAACAGAAGTTGAAACTATTGATTCCTGCTCCACATTTTCTTCCATCTGCTCATCACTCGAGATCACAGCCTCAACACTGTTCAAGGTTGATGTGCTTGAATTGGCAATCCCGTCTTGTCCACGAACAGCCAAGGGTTTTGCATTCTTTGAACCTTTTCCATTGGAAACCATGCTTCCCTCGTTCCTAGTTACACTTGAGACTTGACAAAAATGCCTCTTAGCAAAAGCCACATAATCAACTGAATTCGATGCCATACCATCATTCAAAGACCAATAAATCATCGCATTCCCAGGTGTTGCAAGGCAACGAAGGATTGATACAGACCTGGATGCAGCATCTAGGCGACGGGGAACAGATGAATGACTGATGGAGACTTCCCTTAACTTCAGATGGGGGCATTTTACGCGTCTATGACATGAAGTCAATGATGAAGAAGATGGAAATAAACAGTTTGGATGAACCTGAAGCGTCCTATAGTGTAACTGAAACATCCAAATGCCATGAAACCAATCATTTAGCTCACATTATACAAATGCCCTTGAATAAAACATATGTGAACTTGACTGCAATACCATAAGTGATTAAGTTCTATCAAGGTTCAGATAAGGAGACGTTAAGCATACGAAAAAAAAAAAGTAAAGGGTAAAAATGAACTTCAATTATCTGCCATGCTTATCAAGCTCTGAGGCTGTATCCGTACAGAGCATACCTTAGCCATGAATGGATAGAGACGCAGAGCAGAAGCAGAAGCAGAAGCAGCAGAAGAAGAGGAGGAGGAGGAAGTGGGGAGCATTAAAAGGCTTCTCTGCATTTTACAGAACGACCAAGCTATGCTTAATGTTAAGAACAGAGAAGACGAAGACAGGTTCGGGAAATTGGTAGCCTGGACTGAGCAGAGCAGGTGGAGGAGATAGGGGGCATGAAGGCGGCTTTGAGGCTTTGCTTGGGTTTTGTGTTTTGTTCTCTTTACCTTTGGTCCTGGCCCATGCAGATAGATTACTTGCTTAAATTAATATGAGTCTTGGGCTTCTAATAATTTTTTGTTTTAATTAAAATTTTATTTTATTATATAATTAGGGATGATAATGGACCGAGAGAAAGGTATAAATTTAGATTAAATCCAAAACTCATGAACTAAATTTAGTTTTAAAATATATTTTTTAAAAGGTCGAGTTATATTTTATTTATTTATGTATTAATTGTAATTTTATTTACATAATTATTTAGCGTATATGTTTTACTTATTTACTCTTTAACATGCATCACTATTTTATTATCACATCTACATGTGGGTTTACCAAAAACAACTTCTCTATTATATAAGAGTAAGGCTTCATACTATTAGACCTCTCTAGACCTCACTTTATTGTAAAACTTCGAATTGAGTATGATGAAGATGATAACTCATGGACTAAACTCAAATTTAGTTTTAATGATTAGAATTTCATTAAATTTAAACAAAAATTAATTAATTTTTTTAATTTAAATTTTGAAAACGATCTTAAAATTATAAATCACTAATATTTATAATAAATTAATTTGTCAAAATAAAAGTATAATATAACAAATTTATAATTTATAATTTTTATTTAAATCTTAAAAATTTTAATTAAGTGTTAAAAAGTTAAGAATAAAATAATATAAAAATTAAAATACATCAAAACGATGATGATTAAGTAAAATTTTAAAATTTTCTCTAAACATAAAGACTGTGTTTGGTTGTTGGCTGATCAGCCAAAAAATAACTGATTGACCCAAATCAATTGATTGACTTTATAAAAAAACTGTTTAAGGTGTTTAGATATTAGCTGATTGGGTTGGCTTATTCAACCTAACCTGCTGATATTGAATAAGCAGCCCCAAATCCTTTGTCCCCTTTTCTCTTACCCTATTCTATCCCCCTTCTATCTGAGCCATCCATAGAAGGGGACAGAATAGGGCCAGAGGAAGCAGCCAGAGGATCCCCCTGAATAAGCTGGTCCTGAGGAGCGTTTTAATGAATCAGCCGATATTTTTATTTTTATTGTCGATTATGCCCTCATTTCTTCGACACTTTCCTCGCGTCTCTCCCATTTCTTGGTTCTCACTTCTCATGGTAAAATCAGATCAGGCAACGCTAGAGCCTCCACTAGGACTTCGTCTGTGACTCCGACGACTGGTCCGATATTGTCGTCTTTGAGGCAGCACTTGGCGTTTGCTACAACGAAAAGCCACCATTTGTGCCTACGAAAGATTATCATGATTTTCTCCTAGCACCAATGACAGAGTTGCTGCAGATAGTGAAGGAGAGGCTATTGTCGTGAGATCTCCAGTGAGTTCGTATCCTTCTTTTAGGTTTATTGTTTG